>PVLA01007725.1:0-100413 GCA_004027455.1 Hydrochoerus hydrochaeris | reverse complement strand
AGATGACAATATGTAATTTACAAATTACTGATTTCTTAGTGGGGCTTTTTCTCATTCTCCTTTTTCTTTCATTCTTTTAGAATTCTGTATTATTGCTACCCTTTTTTGTTTTTTTTTTTCTTTTTTTCTTCTCTGTAAATAAAATTTTAAAAATGTATAATTGCTATTGTAAAAAAAGAGGAAACAGGAAGCACTATAAAAGATATAGCTGCATGTATGTTTAGATATGTGGGATTGATGACCATATTTCTAGGTTCTTATTGGATTCTTGAACAGATCTGTTTGCACTCTCACTGCTTGAGTGTCCACTTTGTGTGCTTTAATTCTGTAACTTGAATAACTATTTCTAAAAGAACAATGTGTAATGTATCAACTAGTGATTTCTTACTATTTATCTTCTTTTCTTGAAATTCTGTAATATTTCTACCTTTTTCCTGTTTTTTTTCTCTTTAAATAAAAAAATGAAAAAAAGAGAAAGAAATCAAGTAATAATAAATGCAGATGGGGCCATGGGGAAAAAGGAACCCTTCTTCACTGTTGATAAGAGTGTAGATTGGCAGAACCACTGTGGAAATTCTTCAGTGTGGAGATTCTTCAAAAATCTAGGTTTGGAGGTCCCATTTGACTCAGCAATTCTCCTGCTGGGTACCTTCTCTAAAGAATCAAAAACATCATACCAAAAACATCATACCACAGCAATATATGTGCACTTATGTTTAATAGCAGCACAGTTTGTAATAACTAAATCTAGGAAACAACCCAAATGCCCATCAACCAAGGCACTGATAAAAAGATGTGATTTTTTTATACAATGAAATACTTCTTAACCAGAAAGAAGGATAAACAAGACATTCCCAGGTAAATTGATCGATCTTGAGACCATACTCTTAAGTGAAATAAATCAGATACACATGTGTAAATATTGCATTGTTTCTTTGATGCAAGAAACTAAAAGGGTAAATAAGGACCAAAGTGTATATAATAGGTATTATGAAATTGGAAGAAACAGTACAAGGAAAGGGGAACTAGAGAGGTGAGTGGGAAAGGAAGGAAAAGAAAACAAAAAGAGATAAAAGGACAGGGACAGGGATTTAGCTTAGTGGCACAAGTGCCTGCCTGGTAAGCACAAGGTCATGAGTTCAATCTCCAGTTTAAAAAAATAAAATAAAATAAAATAAAATAAAATGGACCTTTGTAAGTAAGGAGGGGAGAATAATCGAAAGGAGGGGAGGGTATCAAAGAAAAAAGAAGAACCAGGATATTGAACACATTGGTAAAAATTTCATATGATTGTAACCATTATGTGCATCTAAATTGTACCAATAAACTTTTTAAAACCTCAGTTTTTCAAAGTTATGGTTGTAGTATATTTAATCTCTCAGAAATGTAAGTGTAGTAGCTTCTTCTCTGTCACCAAAAATTTTAACTTTTATGTATTATCATACTGATATTACATCATTCTACTTCATTTGCCTTGTGGTAATTCCTAACACCACTGAGCAATTTTTCATGTGCTTTTGGTCTTTCATATATAATCCCTTGGAAAATATGTACCCAAATATTTTGCCAAGATTTTAAGATTAAAATTTTGAAAACAGTTCCACCGAGATTTAGTTTATGTAGAATAAAAAAGACTTACTTAAAGCATATAGTTCAAATATTTAGCATTACCTTTCACTGAGGGCTTTACCCAAATGTTTTGATCATTTTTATTGGATTGTTTTTCTTTTTATCAAGTTGTATGTGTTATTTATATGTTTTGGACACAATTTTAAAATACAGCCTTTTTCATCAATAAATGTTCCTAAAATTGTTAAAGCTTATGGTTAATTTACAGAGTCCTGGAAAAATTGATTTTGACAGTTCTTTATAGTTTTCTTACTGCTTTAATGGAGTGGCAGAATTCCAGAGTCCCTAGACATTCAAAACAGAGTTTTCAATACCTCTTCACTCTTCACTGAACAAGACATCCTGTCCACTTGACCTGCTTGCTAATCCCCATGCAAAATGGATATATAAAAATAAATAGGATGGTTGTATGAAAATTGAAAATACCTGGGGCCAGGGGTTTAACTCAGCAGCACAAGTGCCTGCCTGGCAAGCACAAGGTCATGAGTTCAATCCCTGGTGCAAACACACACACACACACATACACACACACACATGCTTACAAAAGTCAAAACAATTTGAAAGAAAACATTAGAGATGCATATGTCAATTTAGTAAAGTTAAAGAACTCAAGGTCAATCATTTTGTTCAGATGTTCATTCACAAGCAAGAAGTGTCTTCTTATAACCTACTGATATTTTCATCAGAGATGGACATTAGAGTCTAATAAATACATTTTCTATGTAGATTGAGGTTATAATATTTTGTTTGTTTAATATGGTGAATTATATTGATTGTTTTTAATGGAAACCACTCTTGTATTCTGGGAATAATCACCACTAAAAATAATATATTATTCTTTATAGGAAACATACATAATTAAAATACCACAAGTAACCTTCAACTCCTATATAGCTGTGCCTTTAATATGGAAATTTGCTACGGTATACTTCAGTTTTCACTTTCTATTCTATATGTTAATTGTCAACTATTTTACTCCTGCGCATGTTGTAAGCTCCATAGTACAATTTTTTTCAAATTGTTTTCTTAGGTCTTTGGAGACCACTGGTGTTGAAAAAAATCACTCTACTGTTTGCCTGGTCTAAATCAAAACATCTTCACCTCTACTGGGGTGCTGGAAATAATGAAATTTGTAATCAACCAGTAGCTATTTGTATGCCAATTTGATAAAGTTCTAGGTTATGCAGGTGCAACTGCATATGATGCAGCACATCCTTACTGAAGCAAGAGCTGGTTAAACTCACCAGTTAAGTGCACAACGAGGGAAGAACCCGTGATGGGTTCTGGGGTCTTTCTCAGTAGCACTTCCTTTCTTCTATTCTGAAAATTCTCCCTATGTGATAAAAGCATATGAAACTCAGCTATACTTCCAAGGTAATACAGAGATAATTACTGCTTAAATTCCATGTCTTTTTGTTATATTTTCTCCAAGATATTGTGAATATCACTCATTCTCTACTCCACAACAAGTTCCCTCTACTTAATTCTTGCTACCAAAAATTCTGGAGCTTTGTAATGGACTGAATTGTATGCCCTTCAATTTTATAAATTGAAACAACCCAGTGATGAAGAAACTTTTAGAAACTCAATGCCCACACTGTAACCCAAAGCCTACTTATTTATGGCAAAGTATCAACACTACAATTAGACCTGACTATAATTCATGACGTCACTGCAGAGAGGACTCCATGTGCTCAATGCAGCGCACATGCCATAGTTTTGCCATCACAGCTCTAACCCATGATGTGGCTTCATGTGAAGATTAGGTCTTTAAAGAAGTAATTAAGGCTTTATAAAGGTAGGATTCTATCCAGTTTGACTGATGGCTTCATAAAAGAAAATCAGTACAGCAAGAAGTTGGTCAGCTATTGGCCAACACAGTTTCAGGAGAAACCAAATCCATTAATACTCTGCCTAGTCTTGGACTTCTAACACCCAGAATGTTCAGATTATAAATATCTGTTGCTTAAGCTGCCCAACCCATATTTTGTTATGGTAGCCTAAGAAGATTAAGGAGCCTTTATCAGACATGAGGTGGCAATATATTTATATTATTTATGGCTCTAGAGCTTAGGAAGTCCAAGACCTTGTACTGACATGCTTAATGTTTGGTGACTGCCTTTTTGATGCATCCTAACATGCAGAGGGTGTGACATGGTGAGACAGGGCAAGACAGCAAGAAACAACTCACTTTTAAAACAAAGCCACTCTGGCTGCTGCACCAGGGAGAGCACTATGGGTGATTCCTGAGCTCTGCATCATGTTTTAACTTGGGGCTCTGGAGGAACAGGCAGCCAGCTCGCAGCCCTGGTAAGTGGCTGGAGGCCTGTCCCTCCATCGTTAGCAAGTGGGAGCCGGAGGTCTGAGTATCTCTTGGGAGGATGAACATATGCAGTGTGGCAAGTAAGGGAGATTTCCTTCTATCATCTCTTTGAAGGAAAATATTTTTATCACTGTTTTGCTCAGTTCTGATTAATTGTACTGCTCTATTCAATATTCTGTTTTTATAAGTTCAGTATTTCCTTCCATTTTGTTCTACTTGGCTGAAAGAACAGCTGATGTGAACAGAACAGAATGTACTATTGTGCCTATTGCTGGTGTCCTGGTGACCTGCTGTGAGGTTCTGTGCCATTTCATTGCACTGCCTCCCATGGGTTTGTTCTGTCTTGTTCTGCTGTATTTTGCTACCTTCAAAAAACAAAAGTAGATAACAAAGTAACCAAATACCTCCAAAAAACTCCCAACTCCACCAAAGCTGATACATGGGCCATGAAAGAGGAGAAACTCAAAAACAAAGCAACAGAATAATATAAGGTGATTAAAAAGTAAATAACAACAACAAAACAGGTCAGTAAGGTACTGAGCAACCTGAAATAGGATATAACTAAACAGATGATGGACTTAAAAAGCAAAAGGAGGAAAAGAAAGTGCTCTAAAGGATATAACTGCATTTATGTTTAAGTGTGTAGGATTGATAACCATGTTGCTAAGTTTTTACTAAGTTTTTACTGGATCATTGAACAGAACTGTTTGCAACCTCATTGTTTGAATGCCCACTTTGTATGCTTTAATTTTATATCTTGAACAACTATGCCTAAGAAGACAATATGTAATTTATCAACTAGTGATTTCTTACTGTTTATTTTTTTCTGAAATTCTGTATTGTTTCTATCCCTTTTTCTGTTTTGCTTTTTTTCTCTTTAAATATTTTTTTTTTAAAAGCCACTCCTTCAGTGACTCTGTAATACTTATTTCCCTTAACTCATGGGTCAAAGTAGAACTTTCACCACTCTCAAACAGCCCACTGCTCAACACTTATGCATTGGAGACCAGTTTTTCGAACAAGTGAAATTGAAGGGATTCATTCAAACCAGAACACATAGAATCCTGCTTCCTGAAAGAGTGAGTTTGGGCTTATTTTGTCCTTCTCCACCCAGGGTCTACTTCAGGGAAGATGTGTTGGACCATGATAAATTAGCCGTTTTCTGTAAGGATGAGCTACCAGGGAACCAGTTAAAAGAGTTTCATGTGAAATTTTCTGCTGAAGATGATAAACTCCCATAGCGGAAAGTGAATTTACTCATACTCTGCTACACCTGAAGGCAGACAACATAACACACAACTTTTGTATAGCTAACATTAATTATGCATTTTATTACATTAATGTTTATATCTTGAGATGTCCATGTCATTCATTGAATCTATCTTATAAACATGATTTTCATGTGTACCTAATAATTCATGCATGAGTTTTTCATCTTCCTAGGTTGAGTTTTTAGGGTTCTCAACTAATATGCATAGTTCCAGTGCTTGTCTTTGGATACAGCTCTTTGTCTCCATTTCACATTACAGAAGACCACCTGGTAGGGATGCTTGTAACATTCTGAGTACATCTGCCCAGTCAATAGTATCTGAATGTAGTCAACTCAGCTCATTAAGCATCATGGGGTGTTATCATGTTTTAAATCCTCTAGTCTATTTGGCAACAAATAATACTTTTGCATAGTTTTAATTTACATATACCCCATAACTATTGAGGTTCAATCACTTAACAAAAAAGATAGTTCCTAGATCAAAGCCCACATTCATGTCTTCTATTATGAATCATTGGGCAATGTCCTTTGTTTATCAGTCCACAATACAGTGCCCCTTCCACATGGAAACTCTGCCAGAGAAGGTTAGAACACTTTTTTCTTCCTCATACTTCAAGGCCTAATCAAATATCTCTTATGAAAAGCATTTTATTACCTCAGTGGCATTCCTAATCCCACATCGTTCTGTATTCCCACAGCTCATTGTACATCTTTATTACACTCATGAATACTACTCTATTCTTCCAGAGCAGGCTCTCAACAAATCGTTCTCAGATAATTGGGTGAATGAATGAATGAATGAATGTATGCATGAATGCTCGTGCTGACCCATGGCCCTGAGAGTCCTGGTGTATTACTTTCAGGTCTGTGTCAAGATGTGAGCAAGGATAGTTGGCTCTTCATCTAAGGAGGAGCTGAGAAACCTGGTCAACATCCCTGCATATCAAATTTCAGGCAAAATGAGGAGACTGACCATTCAGAGATACTAAAACAGGAATCTAAAAGAAAGCACAAAACAACTCTGAGCAAAGTCCTTGGTTAAAAGGTTGTCTCTGGCTGCTTGTCAAATTCATCCAGAGCAGCCAGCGGAAAGCCATAGTCAGGTGCTGTAAGGAGAGTGATAGTTAAAGGCACAGTGACATCCCATGTGTCTGTAATTCAGGACCCCCAGACTCCCTCACAGTGTCCCATCCACAGTGGGGGCCTCTTGGCCTGGCAGATAGTAGGCCTTGAGATAGACCAGTGCTGCCCAGAGTCAACCAAGTCTCTTTCATAGGGGTCCCCAGTATCACTGAAGAGAATAGGGTTCATGCTTAATGATAATCCCAACCTCCAGAAACTTTTTCTTGGGTTTAAAGAAGGATCTACTCCTGCAATCATGGGTTTATAGGAATTTTGACTTTATCTCCTTCGTCAGTAATAAACATGCATCTGCTCTTTCTTTTCCCTTTGTTTTGATTTCAGAAAAATAAGGTTGATTTGATTATTTATTCTGACACAGAAATATTTTAAACTGTCATTGACTAGAAGAAAGAAAAATGCATGTCAAACAATGCAATTGAGCATATTCACATGAGACAAGGTCTTGTGAAGGTCAATGGCACACATATGTCTTATTCATTCACATGCAGTCATCCTCAAATTTTCCTTTGGTGCTGAATAGTTAAAAGAAAGCTCTTTTAAATTGCCAGTTGTCTCATTTCCAAGAGTAATCGAGATCCTGAAATAACTGGATGAAATCTTTTTAAAAAATGTTTACAGAAATGAATTTTTTCTATAGCTCAAATAATGGAAAGTCAGGGTTGAGTTTCTGTTCCAGATTTTTGTTTAATTTGATTCCACCAATCCTGTTCTTCTCTGCCTCATCACTGTCCAAATGCATCACTTTATCTCTTTAATATTGATTACTATAGCACAATGCTGTAAAGTCACATCAAATCTTATAGCTGCATTTGTGGTGAGATGAGACAGTCCATTGTGGAATGAAAAATCATGCTTCTCTTTTCTTTTATTGAGGAACTGGGTCCATCTTTTTTCTTTCCCTGGAAGTATGGTTTGCCCCCAGAAGGCACCATGCTCATTTTTGAAGAGGAAGAAAATCCACTCCTTCAGCTATTTGCTCCCCATAAAATCCTGAATATGATTCAAAGCACAAAAAGAGGAGCAGCAGCTCTCTGAGTGCCCCACAGCAAGTCTTCAGCAAGTAGGTCTGCCAGTTGATTTCCTTCCCCTCTGCCATTAAGCAATTCCTCAGGACAGGGTTTGCAGCAGGCAAGAGCTGATAATACCTCTGGGCCCCCGTAGCAGGTGCCTCCTCCCAGTACCCTTGGTCTTGGTTATAGGCCTCATCTGTGGTTATAATTATCAGTTCAAATAATACAGGTGTGTCAGTTACTTACAGTCACAGGGTCCACCATGTAACAAATGACCTTGCACTCAATAGCTTAAAACATAAATATTCACTTAACTCATGAACTTTGGGTTGGCCAAGTGATTCTTTTGGTCTTACCTGGACATGTTCACCTGCTTGAAGGTTGAGTGGCCATCAGTGTCTATAGCAGGTTTGTCCAAGAAACCTGCAATGTCCTAGTTTTCTTTCCTTTGTCTGGTCCTCTGTCAAGTGACTGAAGAGGGCTGTCCTGGGTCACAGACAGAGACAACAAGCACATCAAGTAGTTTTTGAGCTTCAGGGTTGTGTTTCTGTGACCCAGTGCCAGCAACCATCACTCTGAATCTGGAATCAGGAAGGATGAAGGGTGAGACCATTTTGAATCCATAGCATCGGTATTCTGAAGACATCTTCTCTCATAGGTAGTCATGGCCTTACCTCAGTTTGTGGCCTTGGTGTCACTCTTGGCTTTTAGGACTCAGAGCAGTGTCCCTTTCTCCTCTGAGGGCCTGTTTTATTGACACCACTCCCCAGTCAGCAGCAGCAGAGACTGTAGAAATGGTGTCATCCTCCAGGAGGCAGTGGATGGGAACACAGGGTGAGCAGGCAAGTCTTCCAGGATTGCTAAAGGGCATCTCAGAGTGGGATGCTAGGTCTCAGGTTCCTAGCACGGGGTCTGTGACTGACTCCCTGGTTGGAAAGGGCCCTAGGGAGAAATCTCCTCAACTCTCAGCCATCACTGTTCACTGATATGGTAATCATGGAAGTTGGGGTGCACAAGGGTCCATAGTGACAGGAAGTAAAGGCCCCAGAGTCACCACAGCTCACTGGAGAGAATCTTAGCTGCACGGTACTTTATGTCAGTTCCCTCACCTGAGTCAACAACCCCAAATGCCCACCAGAGCTCACAGAGCCTGTCATAGGAGAGTGAAATTCATTGTGGATTCAACAACTATCTGCTTTTAATTCTAGTTCTTTTGAAACTAGTCATATTACCTTGAGCTAGTCATGTAGCCCTCTGAACCCCAGCTTCAAATGCTTGTGGCAAGTCCTGCTTTAGAGGCTCACTGCGATGCACGGAGATATACACACATGGACACACACATATACTGTACATGCACATAAATATATATGAATATGTAGCAGATAAAATACCAGTTATATGTTGTCATAACTTTTCATAGCATTTTCCAGGATCATAGCAGGATGAACACCTTCTCTGGATTTTTATCTGTCTTGGTGTCTCAGTCTTTTCATTTGACCACAGTGTTGGGTGCTAAGATGTTCCAAGGAGAATGCCTTCTCAGACTCTTCTGGTCCTCTGCAGCGTATCACAGGGCTGCCTGGCCAGGCATCTGCATGACACCACAGAATCACTTCTAAGATCCTGCAAAGCCAGGGATTTCCCGAATCAAGTATGCCTCCAGGTAGATAGTGGGGACATTACACCAGGCCACATGCAGCCAGGCTGTGGAAACTTGTTTACTATCACATATTGACCCCTGGCACAGGGCTGAGCAGAGAGAAGTTGATGAGTAACTGTTTGCTGGTCAATCTGACTTGTTCATTTGCAGTGTTTTATTGAGCACTAGTTGGGCCATCAGAGCCGAGGCCACAGTCTGAGAAAACTGGGGCCTACACGTGACTCCTACAGCTCGCAGTGACTACACAGTAGGTAATTCAGTCCCCTGTCGCTCCCTCTCTCCTTCTTCCCTTCCTCCCAAGGACCCATTTCTGAGGCTTTAGGGCCAGACTCTGGGCTTCCTTCCCCAAGATGGGGAGACAAATTAAGCAAGCAATGGATGATAATACAACTGGAATAAACCTTATACTTTATTTAAATGATACTTGTGATCATGATTTACAAATTATAAAGCATTTCACAGCCAGGTACAGTATGATAGAAGTGCTCCTGTGCAGGTTTATTTCTACCCAGTGTAGATGGTTTGCTTTGTAAGTCTCTAAAAATTAATCTGTTCTGGTTGAAAAATCTGAAAAGTGCAGGTGGAGTTGTAACATGGAAGAATTAAAGGTGGAGATGCTGAGCCAGGCTCGTTACACAATGTGATCTGTCCCTTGTGGTCAGAATAAGGAAAGCTCTTTGTAAGAACCTGTCCTCGTGCAGCTCTTGCCCAGGAATTCCAGGACAATTTTGATGCAGAAGAGTAAGTGTGAGCTTCAAAGATCTGCCTCCTGCAGATCGGTGCAGCTGCTACAATTGGTCCTGGCAGAGCACCCCACTCCACCTGCGTTCCCCACCCCCCGCCCAGTTACAGCCCATGGAAATCCCAATGGTTGTCACAAAGTGGGCTCCAGGCTCAGAGCCAGCATCACCTGGGGCATGTTGGAATAGCATATTTTCAGGTCCTACTCCAGGCCCTGAGTTACTCAGGGAGATAAAGTCTAAATCTCACTGACCCTGATACCAAGTCTTTCTGAGGAACCAGGGTGTGCAGTGCTTTTGGAGTCACTGGATCCTGGTCTGCTTTCCTTGAGGACACAGGGTAATGTGATATTCTTTTACTGGTTTTCTTCAGTATGCTTTCTCCCAGCACCACGGGGTTTCCCTCAGTCTCATTATTGAAAGTACTGCAGATTTGGCCCACATCAGAAGGGAATGACAGGGAAACTGGTAGAATTTCCTTCTCCAAGCCAGCTTCATTCTCTAAGTCTCAAGGTGAGGTCAAGGCCAGCATCTCATGAATAATGTCACCCAGCCTTACTCCCTGGATCTAAATATACTTGCGAGAAGACGAACAAGCTTGTTAACATTTCCACAAATCGGGAGGCATTTCTCATCCCCAGGGTGAAGAACTTCATTAAGAATAAATGGTTTTTACAATTTTATCGAGAGAAAAGTTACTTATTATAAAGAAGTTGCAATTCAGTTCTGAGGGTCTGGTTGTACACTATTCAGAGATAACTGTATATATTCAACGAGTCACAAAATGTGCCAGTCACTCTTACATGTCCTTTCGTCTGTGTCACACCTTATAATTCTGACAGGCCTTGAGGACAGATGCTGAGATTGCATTTACCTTGAAGATGATTAAAATAAAACAAAAATACTAAGGAACTTAAGAAAACTGTGCAAGTTTGTGGGGGGCAGGATTTGGAAGGAGGAGTCAGAGTGGGGGGTTTATGCACCTAAGGTACCATGGAAAAAAAGACTGGATGTGTGGCACCCTAAGAAACTTCACTGGTGTACAGTGTATAATCTGGGAAGATACCTGCCTCCCAGCCTGCTCTGTGTGCATAACTCAAGCTGGGGCTATAGTCAGGGCTTGTTCCTCTCCAAAAAACCCCTTCATAGATCATGGCAGTGACATTATGCAAAGGAAAGAGACATGTGGCCCAAGCTCATTTCTCTAGAAACTCTGACAGAGACCCATGCACCAGGTCTCAGATAAACAATGCTCATCAGGTTTATTCTTGTAAACTTTGGCTTGATTATAACAATCCAAACATAAACTACCTGAGCAGAGTGCTCTTAGGCTACCAGCCTCCCTTACTAGTTTGAGAAAGCTTCTGAGGGTTACGAAGAAAGCCATGCATGGGCTGAGGCTTTAGCTCTGTGGCATAAGTGCCTGCTTGGCAAATGCAAGGTTGCGAGTTTGATCCCTGGTACAAAAAAAAAAAAAATAGTGTAGAATGCATCCAAAATATTGGGGCCGAGGATTTAGCTCTGTGGCATAAGTGCTGAGTTCAATCCCCGGCATGAAAAAAAAAAAAGAAAAGAAAGAAAAGAAAAGAAAAGAAAAGAAAAGAAAAGAAAAGAAAAAAAGAAAAGAAAAGAAAAGAAAAGAAAAGAAAAGAAAAGAAAGCCAAGCAACAGCCAGGGGTAGAGACCTGGGGTGCTGACCTGTCCAACATGTGACACTGTGTGCTCACATGTGTGACATCACAGGGCCTTTGAGAGTAAGTGGAGTCTTTGGACGGAGCCTGGAAGAGGAGTTCTGGAAAGTCTCTACTTTGCCATTCTCCAACCCTGACACACAGGCTGATCTCTGCTCTGGGTGCTCTGCTGTGGCCCTGAGCAGCAGAATCCCAAAGTCCCTTCAACTACCCTAGCCCCATTCACACTGGGGAAATTCTTGCCAGCAATCCTTCCACAACACTTTGTAAGGTGGTCACTAGGAGTGAAGGAGGATCGGAAAGCTAAGGCCTCTTATTTGTCCACCTGCCCCTACTACCTGTGTTCCAGCCACACCTTTAGGGAACATTCTGTACCTCTGGCCAACTCCAACACATATGCTTTGACCCAGGTTTCTTTTGGTTGCAATAGCCCTTCTTTCTCTTTTGCTCCTTAAGCCCCAAATCCCTTGACCTTGTTTTTCTTGTTAGAAGATAGCACTTAGATTTGTGGGAAGAAAAAACAAAATAATTATTCCCTCTACTTCCCCCTAGTCTGGGGAAGTGTTTCTTGTAGTATGGCCATAGCTTCCTGCATCACATTCACCCATGGACCATTCATTAGAAGGCATGTTGTGGGCCCATTCTAGGGTCTTGAGGGGCATGTGTGACATAGTCCAGGAGGAGGCACTCCAAATTCTCATTTCTTGCAAGGAAAATAATGCACCTAGTATAGACCTGCAGGGACCAAGAGGTGTCATTTGCACATTTTCCATGGTGCACATGGCATAGGTCAGAAGGATGCATGTGTAGCTGAGTAAAGAACCTCATCTGGGGTGGTTTTACACACAGGAAATCACTCTATGCTGTTTAAGTCATCTTGGAGGGAAGGCTTTGTGCTTAGTTTTTATTACCCAAGGATCAATTTCACTCTAGTGTCACCACAGACTCCTGGCTATTGTCTCATTCAGCTTCTTCCTCTCCAGAGCTCTCCAGTTACCGTCCAGTTAGTGCAATGGGCTAAATTAGGACACATTTACATTCTGAACCATGGAACCTGAGAGGTTTGAAGGTGGTTGGGATAACAGACTGACATCAGAGAAGCTTTTTTTTCTGTTCTGCTGCCAGACACACGTAGTGGTTATTGTGAGGAAGATTTTTTATTGTCCATAAATCTTGAACAGCCAAACTATGGTTGTCCTTGCTCAAAGGGGATAATCTCTTGATGAAATCCAATAGCCTCTGACAGTGTCCCATAGACCCAGAAGTAGAAACGTCAGGAGTGGGCAGAGTATGGGGGATGTGAGGTGGGGGCCAGTGCCTCCTCTGGGAGAGGCAGGCTCCCCACAGCTCCTACAACCCCAGGGGAGCAGGCGGAAGCACACCCACCTGTCATCTGGGAAGCTGCTGGGGAGTCACACACCAGATGGTGGAGATGGCCTGAGCCCTCCCCAGCATTCAGGGGAAGACACCCAGGTGTCGGTCAGTAGAAGCCATGCCAAAAAAAAACACAAAACCTTTGTTTCTCCCTAGGTGATGGCCCTCTAGCAAGCCCACCAAGACACTGACAAAGGAACACTGTCCTGCAACAAGGGCCCTCTCCCTCCTGTGTGGGACTCAGGCTCTGGAATTTGTACTGACTCCTAACTTGGGCCCCACCTAATCTGAAGTCTCCCTCTGCCTCTTAGCAACAGTTGAGGACTAAAGACTGATGGACTGATTTGTCTGTGGGAAGACATTATATACTGTGAGCGTCTACAATTCATTATAATATTATATCACATTAATACATAAGCATTATGACAAGTATTATTTATGAGGTTCCAGTACACAGTTGACTTTGTACTGGAACCATTCTACCTTTCCCATAGGATCCCCCATCTTCTAACAAAAGACCCCTTAGAGATCGGAATTCTTTTCTGCTGTTATTTTGACCTACTTTTGTCATTTCTTTGCATCATATGGCTAAGAGTGGTGTGCACAGAAAGCTATAGTTTTCTCAGGTTTCCCTGGAGATGGGGGGCTTCATGCCTACTATATCAGGACTGGAGCTGTGGCTCCCTGCTCCTGTAGTGTTAAATTCATTTCCTGACACTGAGTTATAGGAATATGTTCACTATAATTTCTGGATGATTAGAAAAGTGTTGTAATGAACAAAGTTGACTGGAACCAGAGTTGTGATAGGCCTTGTAACAGTAACGAAGTGGTCACTAACAGGTGCTTACTAATACCCAGTCACTCTTTGACCTTCTTTAGGTAACTCACAGAAAAACTATGAGATAAATGCTTTCAATAGTATCATCCCCATTTATAGGGGAGAAACTTGACTCAGACTGAGTGGGTAATTTATGGGATACCATGCAGCTAGACAAAGTGAGAGCCAGTTTTTAAACTTATGATTAGGACCTGTATTTTTACCCTTCACTCAACATCCTCCTGACACATCATAAAAACCACTCCAGATCTGGGAACACATAATTTTCATAAGACCCATATAGTGTAGAGTGAAGAAAATTTACTTTGAGAGTTTATCCAACTGAGGACATCAAAAGTCATCCAGTACGGAGGCTATGCAAACAGTGTGAGGAGGAACAACAGAGACCTACTTACTAAGGAAATAATAACCTTGCTGAAAAGATGGGAATGTCATTTTCAGATGAAGTTGGCCAAGTTAAAAATTATTTTACTTTGAACCAGAAGAGCTGTCTTCTAAGGAGGAAGTTGCCATTTTAACTTAGGGGTACAGCTGGCTTGAAAACTGCTGACCATCAAGAGAAGATTATCCAGAACAGCACAGAGGCTAGAGAGGGTTGGAAGGTCTGGTGGCATGCACCCGAAAGCAGGAGGGCTGGAGGGACTGCCCCCCAGGGTCCTAGAACCAGAAGCCTGTGGAAGGGCTTTCCTGGCCAAGGAGCAGGGAAACAGCTGATTGAGGGGTGCCTTTCTGCAAGACCTGGGTTTTTAGTCTCTCTACCCCTGCATCTTCCATATGATCAGCTCCTTCTGGACCCTGAGGGCTGAAAGTGAGCAAATAAATGTTCTTCACCAATCTACTGCGTGGGAGAGCATCATGAATTTATTCCCATCTCTGGCCTCCATGACTTCAAAAATGTAAGTCAGACCATTGGCATTTGACTATTTCTGAACATAAAGGACAAGTAATAACTTGAAACAAATAATTTAAAAATTAAGTGTTTTGTAGTATTCTTTTGTCTGTTATTTCCTTTTGGTTATTTCTCCAGGCACAAATAATTATGGAATCATCATGAACTCAGCCTTCAGTTTCTTGCATAATGAACAGGTTTCCAACCTGAGAGGGTCCATCTCATCCTGGTGCTGAGCAACTGGTAATTGGGAAAGCAGTTTTGTTTTGTTTCACTTTTTTTTCTTTATAAAAATATATATAAGTAAGTTAGAAGTGGAGGCACCCAGCAGAAATCAAATTCATGTGTTAAATAAATATTTGTGTATTGTAAATTTTCAATTGCAAAATAGGCTGACACATAATTAAATGACTTGAGTCCCAACTCACTAATATCCCCCAGAGGCATCTTCTAGGCAGTAAATTAGGTAGTAAGTGGATTTCACTCAACAGCACTCAAACGATTTGTTGACTTCTGAATTTTCTTTCAACATTAAAAGCCTGATATAACTTTATCACACAAGGAGAGTGGCTTGGAGTTGCAGGTCTCTTTCTGAAGCAGTGACAAATCACCTGTGTCCCTCACCCCTGATTAGATTCACTGTCTGACATCTGGGCAGACGTTTGGGGACAAAAGGCCAAGCTTTGTCTGAACATTTGCCAAGGGATAGTATAAAATGTTATAATTTTACATGCCTTTTTATGACTAATTTTATTAACCAGGGTTCTCTAGAGAAATAGAATCAGAAGTGCCTTTTTGTATGTGAGACAGAAAGAGAGATGGGGGAGAGAGAGAGAGAAAGAGAGAGGGAGAGAGAGAGAAGGAAAGAGAGAGAGAGAGAGAAGAAAAGAGAGAAAGAGAGTGCTTACTTTTAAGAAATTAATGATGATAGGGCCTGGCAAGTCTGAGCTCTGCAAAACAGGCTGAAAATAAATGCTCAACCTTGAGGCATAATTCATCCTCTGGGAAATCCCAGTCATTGCTCTTAAAATTGCTCCAGCTGAACAAGCAAGGTGGTGCACTTCTGTAATCCCAGTACAGAGGAGGCTGAGGCAGGAGTATCACTGCAAGTTCAAGGCCAGACTGTGCTATATAATGAGTTTGAGGCCAGCCTGGAATACTATTATGGTGTGTCCAGATGTTCCCTCAAAGCCTTATGCAGTCATGGGGGAAAGGAGGTGGGTTGAATCCGGAGTTTGTGATTGATTCATGGTTCAATGCTGGGATTAAGGATGTGAGTGCTACACTGACCCTATATTGCATATAATACAAAGGACAGAAAGAGGCTTGTTTCTTCACATTTGGTTGTTGATTTTGTTGCCTTCACTGCTATGAATGCTTGTCCCCTGCCATGCGCCACCCTGTCTTGAAGTAAGCCGATTATAGACTGAAACCTCTACAAATTATTAGATAAACCCTTCCTTCCTTTAACTTTGGTTATTGAGTATTTTGTCTCAGCAATGAGAGAAAAGTAACTAAAACACATAAACATGTGACTCAGTCTCAAAAAAAAAAAACCAAAGACCTCCAGCCGATAGACTGAGACCCCTTACACTGAGGCCATCTTTACTCAGGACTACATGACTGCAGATGTCAACTACATTTGCAGAACCTTCCACAGCCCCCTAAGCAATATGTGCTAACATCTCCCAGCACTGCAGCCTGGCTAGGTGGATGCATGAGGATGACTTCTCACCAAGTTTTCAGATTCAGTTTGAGAGCAGCAGAACTCCTGTTTCCTTGCATCCAAAGTGAGAAACATAAACATTCTCTGCATCAGATGCCAGCTCATCCAGGAGACCCTGTGGGAAGATGGGGAGGTGCAATGTAATCCTCCACATCTGCTTCTCCTGGGGCTCTGAAGAGGGACCCAGCTTGTTGTGGAGCCCATCTGGGCTCTTCTTTTGGAGTTCTGTTGTCTTAGCCTGTGAGGTTAAGGAGCCAGGTGAGAGGTATAGACTGGAGAAAGGAAGTAAGCAGAGCAGTGATCTTGGGACACCATAGGCAGGGAACACTTGGATAGGCCAAATAAGGTGGGAAAATCCACTCTTCCATGTGACTTATACAGGAAGTTTCTCCATTATTACAAGGCTATTTACAACTCACAGCTTCAGGTCAATGACAGGGTTGACTCCAAGTGCATCACCTTCACACAGCTATCAATTCTCCCTCTGAACCATTCATCCACCTCCCAGTGGGGTTGTCTGGGTGTGTCTCTGCTAACATGGCGGAGAGAACCCAGAGCAGAAGTAAGGTCCAGGTCTGCATTCAAGCTTTTATGAATGGAGCCATTATGTCACCTAAACTCTCTGAGCTTCATTTCTTTATTTGAAAAACAAAATCAGTCTAACAGGTGAAGGCCAACCAACAAGTGTTACGCAAATGTGGAGTTCTCCCCATAGCTGCCAGATGAATTATCAACTGATGTTTCCATGGCTCTCACCTCACCACACACCACCCAGGAGCCCAGAGCCTTCCTCTTCTGTCAGGTGATGTAACAGGCATGGGAGTGAACAGACAGGGTGAGGGCAGGCTCTCCACCAGAGATGGCCCTGGCCTCACTCCCAAAGCTGATCTTCTGAAAGTGCACCCACCAGAATCTCTGCATTAATCCATTCTCTGATGAACACTGACCTAACTCCCTCGCAGTACCCTATAGGAGAACAGAGCTAGGATTGGTTTTCAATGTTTTCATACTTTTGGACCCATAATAGAAACTCCTTTTCAATAACCTCACACCCACCCTTAACATTCAGTTCTTGATTATTTCTCCTCTTGACTTTCTTGGAATTACCACATCTGTGATTATTTAAATTTCCACCAAACTGAATCACTCAACACATGGACTGACCATTCTTTTGCCCTTCACTCCATGCCTGTTCCCTTCCATGTTCATGGCTAAGAACTGCATCTCACTTGAGTCACAGTGCCAAATGTTTTGTTCCTGAATGCCATCTACTGTCTGTGCAGCTCACTCCTCTGACACACCCTCCTGCCTGAGTACCCAGTGATCCTGACTCCCCCACTTCCTCCTTGCATCTTCACTTCCTTCCATTCCATGGATCACTCTCATTGTCATTTCTCTATATGTAAAAAAACACCTCCTCTTTTCCTTTGTTTTGGTCAGAACCACCAACCTGCCAAGCCCAACTCTCCACTTGCCACCTGCCATACTTTTCAGCTGGATGGGCCTAGGAAACATTGCTCTTTCCTGGTTGTCTTCACTTCAAGCCCATAACCCAGCCCATGAGTGGCCTGGAAGCTGCCAAAGCCTTCTTTACAATTCCTAGCTGATACTCTATTCTTAGTTAATGACAATCCCATTCTTTCAAGGTTCAGACCACTGCCTGGGCATCCCTGCATCATAGTCACATCCACTTCATCAACATGCACTCAGAGTCTCACCACTCCTCATTGCTCTCTTCCCTGTAGCCCTTGGCTCTCTCCTGCATCACCAGTTTCATTTTCCTACTCCCTGCCTTCCTGCCTTCTTTCTGTCCTCAACTGATGGGCCTGTCTGCTGGTCCTCAGTTGTATTCTGGAAGGGAGCTCAGTCCTAGCCACCAAGCCAGCTTGCTGTCCCTCTAGGTTGCCAGGCACACGTTCACCTAGGACTGAGCCATTGATGAGCCTTTTGCCAAGAACAGTCATCTCAAAAACACATCCTGTCAGGTTCACCCTGCATTCTCTTATGCCTCATTTCTCCTATAGCCGTTTTCATTTTATTCAATACAGCTTTCATTTTTTTTTTTTTTGCTTATTGACTATGCCCTAGAATGTAAACTATAAACTATTAAGTCAGATGTTTTTGCTATTTTCTGTTTTTAAAACATTAGGCATTTATTATTGACCATGAGTCTACAGTTTAGCACATGCTTCTGCAACCCAGGGCAGCTTCCAGTGATACTTGGCTGGATTCCTCTACGCCTCAGAAGGCAACAATTGTTAATGGTTTGCCTTCCTGATGTGTTTTCAGCACCACGGATAGCGCCATGCATGGCCTTGGTGCTCCATGAAATACAGTTAATGAAGGAAATTTGATTCAGATCCCTTAACTGCAGGATGAATTTGCCTTTCATTGTAACCCAATTTTACAGCATCCCTAAACTTTAGGGGAGCATCCATTTACCATCTTATCATTTAATGATACTGAAATCAAAGGAACCTGCAGCACTTGAGACTCACTTCTCTGCCTTTCTCTCCTGTGCTTTGCAGAGAATAATGATCATGTTCACTACATCATTTTGGACCTTAAAGTCACAGGGTGACCCAAAGAGCACTTGCTTTATAATTTAGAATTCCTTCACCTAACATTTGGGCTTATTTTTATGGCAGAGTATCTGAAGATAATTTTTTCCCTTTTCTGAGTTTTCAAAGAAATTTAGGGTTATTTCCAATGTCACCTTATTAAAATAGAAGCTGAAAGTGCTTTGAAGCAATGCCAGATGCAGTGAATTTCCCATTTGCTGAGGCTTTTTTCCAGCGTGAACCAGTAGCTCCTCTTCTCTCCTTTGCTATGTGATGGGATAAAAGTCCTCCTTCCAAACTGGTTTATCTCAGACCACAGGAGCTTGCAGTACAGTGTCAGGCAAGAAGCCCTTCACTTGGATGTGTTTCAGCATCAAACAGAGAGGGACTTCCAGCAAGTAACATGGTCCCCACCAGGGTGCAGCCACTGATTTGATGCCCTTTGCTTCGGTCTCCATCCCAGGAATCTCTGTAGGAATAGGGGGCAGGAGGTAGACTGCAGCTTGCAAGCTCTCTGTTCATCCTGATCCCCATCCTCCATAATGCAAGACCTCTCTTTCCCTCTGTTATTTAAACTCAAGATTGATCTGGGACATGGATGAATTACTTCTTTGTGTTCTTCCCCACATAATTAGTTCAAAATAGAATATGTGCTGTGCTACTGAGTCCTCATATGTGATAATCTTTATGTTCCCTGAACTGCTGTCTCTGCCTCCTGCTAATACCAAGATTGTCATGCGTGGGAATTTGACAAAAGTCAAGAGGAGGAGCAGGGGACAAGGAGCCCCAGGAAGACTCATCAACCAGATCCTAAAATAGGCAAAATGACCCCCACAATCATGCCAGTGCTAAATGACACATTTAAAACAAAAACAGGCTAATGCATACCATGGAGCTAATGTTCCTTCAGTACAGATGGCTTCTAAAAACGTATAAGTTCAGATGAAGTGTAAGGCTAATGTCTCCCACTAGTAAAAAATGCTCCAACATGGCTTTTCATTTCCATGTTCCAAAAACAGTTGTATGCAACCTCACTTGTGGCTGAAACTCATCCAGCTTGCTCCATGTGAGGGATGTTATGCCTCCAACAAGCACTCTGTGGGCCTTGTTGATGCCAGGAGCTACCCTTGCTATTAGCTTGATGTTACTCTCAGAACAAATGATGATTATTGAAGATGACAGTGCTATCATGCTGCTGTCACATAGCTACTTTTAGAGAAACCATGGCTGCTCACTTCTTGGTAAGGGGATGCTCCACAATTACCCAGAATCACTAATGCAGCTCTTTAAAATCATAAGGTTTAATGTGAAATACTGACACCTCTTAAGCATAATCAGATCTTTCTACTTTGAGCTTCAAAATGACTATTACAGGTTCAGGTAAAATAGTATGTTCTACTGTGTAGATATATTGAGCATACAGAAGCTATTTTCTTTCTTACTTATGCGTCAGTCATTTGAAAACCAGTCAACTATTCATATTGTTTTCCATCACTTTGCAAGAATAGTCTCTGATTTTATTCTCCAGCTCTGCAAAAAGTCTCAGGCTGTTCACAAATGATGATTTAGTTGAAGAAATATGAGAGCACACCTTGGCACAAGAATCTGACACAATAGTTGGTTATTGAATAAAAATATAAGGCGTAGGTACCAAAACGTGCTCACATGAAACAGTAATTTAACAACACAAATGAATGAGAAAGATGATATTTTCTAAAGTAGCTTTAAAAATCAACTACTGCAGGTTTTCAGTGGGAAAATATGCCTACTCAGTACAACTATTTTTATCTTTCACATTAACGGGAAATATTTTGCTGATTTTCTGATTCCACAGCTCACAGCCAAACATGCCTGAATTATGAGAGATAACTTGTTTGCTCCCCAAAAGGAATAGGGTATGGGGCTTTCTCTCCTCATACCTGAAGCTCAGTGTTCAATTCTCCCGACTGGAGGTTTTCTAACTCTGTCACTTAGTTTCTACAACATAAAATGTTCTACTGCTAAGGCTGTCACCGAGAAAGACAGAACACGGCAGGCGCACATGAGAAGGTGGCTGGTTCTCTCAGTGCCCCTTGTTAGTCTGCCTTTCTTTACTCATCATCAGTCTTCTGTGTCTGCAAGAGGAACATAAAAGATGACTCCCTTTATAACAGAGCCTCATTAGCCAGCCTCCCATCCTGTGCCCAAGCGGGCATCTGGCACCAATGTGCTACAATCTCTGTCCAAGAAGAATGCTGTGCGTGGGGACTGTATCTTCCCAGGTAGAGGTAAAACATCTAGCAAGTCTGCAAATTCACCACAAGGGGGCCTCCAACTGGAGGATTCTCCTCATTTGTATTCTCTAACACGGAAATTATGATTGAGTAGAACAGAATGATGGAGTCTCTTTCAATTGGACAATCACAAACAAACAAAATAGGAGTGCCTCCCTTAATTTCAGAGGGAGCCTATCCGAGTCACGTGACTAGGTCCCCACTACAAGCCCACCATAGCGTGGAGCAGCCTCTGGGCCGACTGAGCGCAGCTGTTTTCCTGCCTGGCACACAGAGGCTTTCTGTCTGCAGCTATCTGAGCGGTGCCTGCTGTCTCAGCAATTTTACTTCTCAAAGGCAGTTGATTATCTCTTCACATGGTCTGCACACCGAGTCGATTTTCTTTTGAAACTGAGAAGAAAAAGCACCTGGTGAAATTCCCCAAAGCAGATAATGAGCCTTCCGTTAAATAATGATTGTGGTATCAGTGCTCAGGAAACTTGTCAACATATCACAGTGACAAAAGTGCTACTGTATCTGCTTCAGAATAGTCCAGAGTAATTCATGGCTTCTTCAAAGGTTTTCACAGAAACTATTTCAGGATGAGTTGCCATCACCAGTACCGTCTTTCTGGTCCTCCCAGTATGCTACGAGCTTGAAAGTGTGTGCATGCATGCATGTGTGCATGTGTGAGCATGTGTGTTTGTATGTATATTGGTATCTGCATGTGGTCTCTCTTGTATATGCACTTTCCATACTTGTACATGCGTGTGCCTTGTTGTACAAGTGTGTATGGGTATGTGTGTGCAAGCATGTATATGTGCATGTGCATCTGTCTGTGTTTGAATGTTAGTGTATCTATGTTTGTGTGTGCAATAAGCATGTATATTTGTGTTTTCTGGGAGATAAGGCTAAGTATTTAGAAGATCAGGAAGAAAAAACTAAAAGTTCCACAAAGACAAAGACTGTGACTTGTCTACCAAGGTGTTTCAGATATATATGTACAATGAACCTCCAGTTAAAAGTCGAGAAATGAATAAATAGTAGAGTCATGGGTGACAGAGTCGCTAACAAAACTAGAGAAAGATTCTCATCTACTGGAATCTGATGAGGCGTCTTCTCACTCGGAGCTTGTCCCGGAGAAAGACACCCATTCCCGCCTACAGCTTCCACACCCTGTTTATCCTTGTGTCTCCTGTCTGAGTTGACTTAATTTTGAGGCAAAGTACATGAAAGTCCAGCTCTTTTCCAGTTTCTTATATTAGTGGGAATAAAGTATCAAAGAGAATTGTAAGTGAATGATGTGAGACTTTAAAAGACTGAACCAAAATAAACTTCAGCATACGTGCCTAACTCAAATTAAATTCCAGCAGCAGTGTAATAGGTGTGCCCCCATTTAAAACCAACCTAATATAAAGCACGTTAATTTATAGCAGCAGTAAATAATGATTAGCCACTTGTATGACCATTTTTATTTTTAAAGCTTTCATTCATTCATTTATTTTCTACACCAACATTCCAAGGCACATACTGGGCCATGTGGTAATTAAGCCGGATGCAGCACCTGCCCTTGTGGGTTAGAAGCTAGAGAGGTAGAGAGAAGCAGTAAACTAGTGTCACTATGTTACAGTAGGATGACGCCCCAATACCAGCTGTGTTAAACTAACAACAGGGGACCCAGAAGGCAGAGCACAGCTCTACATGGTGGGCAGGATTGGGAAAAATGCAGTGGGCATGGTCCAGCAGACTTATCAGTTGGGGACAAGTGAGGTTTTGGCACAGTAGCAAAAACTGTTAGAATCCAAGACTTCAAAGACAGAGATGAATTTCATACTTGTGCAGATTCCACAGAGAGTCAGAGATTGGTCCTGCACAGCTTTATCTTGGGACAGAGGCAGATCCTGAAACAGAGGCAGACTTGTGAGACAGAGGTGTACCTTGTGGAAGCTTCACTGTCTTGACACGATGTCCTTAGCCCAGTGGAAGACCTGTTGTTGGTGCTGACATGATGGGTCTAGCAGAGATGCTACCCATCTCTACCCTCTGCCTACTGGATTTAACATTATGTTTGGGTCCTTCTGACTCTGAGCATCTGAGAAATGATGGTCCTTCCATTTAAGGGAAATGAAAAAAGTTGGCTGCTACAGGCAGGAGGCTCTCGCTTCAGGAGAGGCAGAAGAGCAAGACCATGGGGCAGACCCTTGACTTGAGATGGTCCCGAGAATCTTTTGGTGGATACAGATTAAGTGTTTATGAGGCTGAGAGACCTATAATTTCCTTTAGGCTCCAACAGCCACTGAAGGTGCCTCCTTACTGTCTTAGTGTAAGATCAGCCCAGACTGTACCATGATGCCTGGTGACATCAATCAGTATTCATCCTCTGGAGGTGAAAATTGCATCTCTCAAAAATTAAGGTTCACCTACACTTGAGAGGAAAAAACACTAATTACATGTAGAAAATATTCTGACTTCTTTCATCTAATTTTTCCCATTTAATAATGTTTGATCAAGAAATGGCTTATGATCACTTATTCCTATTAAAAGAACTTCCAGCAGGTAACAAATACATATTAACCAGTTACAAATACATCTTGGGATAAAAGATTTCAGAGATCCTGGTTTCTCATGATCCTGCCTTGAATTCTCATGCATAACAATTGAGGAACATATTTCCTCCCACTCCTCAAGAGTCGCCCTCCCTCTGTCCGTTCTAAACCAAGACACCCTGTGAGGCCAAGGAAGAGGCAGTTCAACTGGAACCTGCAACCTGGCACCCAAAACCATAATTGTTCTGCCTTTTCTGGAGAGGATCTTCTCTACTCAAAGATTCCCAGCTCTTGGTGGGTAAGGAGGGGTGAATTGTACTGGGAAGCAGGTGGCTGCCCCAGAGCCCTGCAAAGAAATAAGGATGATGGCACCACAGGGACACAGACCAGGAAATAATTGGCCCCTTGATGGTTACTGGCTGAGCAGCATCATTTAGAGATCTTTGACACTGCTAAGTTCCTGGCAGTTAAAACCCTAGGCAGTGGCGCTAAGAGTTTTAACAGCAATATTTGCTCTGAATTAATATTTTTGCCACACGAACCAACTGAATCTCATTAGAATTAAGGATTTAATTGGTGCAGATTTGTACTGGGCATATATTAAGGATTTGGGGAGATTCTGTACTTATGCCTTGGTCTTTCAAGGCAGGGAGTTTTGCTTATGTATTCATCTCTTCAAAATACTGGTTTAGAACATCAGGCACTCCAGATAGGAAGGCATGGTGGAACATTGTACACCTTGGTGGTGACCAGTGTCAGGCTCTCCTGGTGGGGAGCCCAACTTGGGCCTTAACCCTAGCGTGATAACCAGATATGGCCTTTTCTCTGCCCATTGGCTCCTGTTCCACATCAGCTGAAGCCATCTTGGACCTCTCTTCCCATGAGTCCCATGATTTTAGAGCCTTATTCTCTCCAGACAACCTCCAGACACGTCATGTAACCTCATTATGGTGTTTTCATCCTCAAATCAGGGTTGCCCTTTTGATGCTTTTCAGATTCATCCACCCTATGCCACATCTTCTCTGAATGACTTCAATCAAAATTATCCCGGTTCTGCCTCCCTGTCACACAATCTCTAGACTCTGCTGGGTTCTAGCTCCATAGGCAGCACCCCCAACCAACATGCTCAAAGCTCAATGTCCTCTTTAAAAAAAAATTTAAAAAGCTCACTGTCTTTCTGCCCTGGCCCCTACATGTCTGTTCTCTCTGAATTCCTTGAAGATCTAGATGCACCAGCTTCTTGACTGTCACTGCAAGCACAAAAGCACTGTCCACACCCTGAGCACTTCATTCTCACTTATAGTCCTGCTGACTAGTTATTCTGTCCTCCAATATCCTATCTTCCCTCTTTATCTTGCTTCCAGTAGATCCAGGAAAGAAAAACTAGCAACTTGCTCAGATCTCTCTGATTTGAGACACATCCCTCCCTTTTGCATGATATTTTCTGCTTTGTGACACCTAGACTCAGGTCCTTTCTGTAAAACCGATGCCTCCCATGTAACTTTATAGCTTGTCAGTGCCTAATGCTTCCTTGGGGGTTTTTGCTACCACACAAGGATTTTTTCAATACCTGACTCTCCTCTCAGATGCTCTGTGCTGTGCAACTATGAGCGAGTCTCTTTTGCAAGGCCTGTGTCCTCTCTCGGTTGTCCGCCTGTCAGCTCCTGCTCTAGGATCCTGGTCAGACTCACTTCTCTGGTGATGTCAGTCTACAAATCTCAAAGAGAGATGGCTAATCCTCTACTTGCTCTTTGGTGTAATAGGAACTTTCCATTACTTGATCCATATCTTGGCTTGTCCACTTCTTATCCTTTCTAAGCAAGGATTTCTCTTTAAGGAACTAAGAGACACTACCAGTAAAACCATCTTGTGCATACGTATATTTTTTCCTTTTACCTTTCTTCCTTTTCCCTTTTCCCCATCACAGTTTGTCTTTCCTTGTGAACAGTTTCTTCCAATTTCATAATATCTATTGTATATTTGTTCAGCTTTAAATACTAGTGAGACAATATGTTATTTACCCATATTGGTCCAATTAATTCCACTTATGAGTATGGTCTCAAGTTGCATCCATTTACCAATAAAAGTCTCAAGTGTATCCTTCTTTATGACTAATATCCCATTATATAAAACAAACACATCTTTTTATCCATTCCTTGGTTGATGGGTACCTGGGTTATTTCCAAGTTTTAGCTATTATAAATTGTGCTGCTCTATAGGTACACAGGTACCACTGTGGTGTGGTGTTTTGAATTCTTATCAGAAGATACCCAGAAGAGAAACAGTTGCTTCAGATGGGACCTCTAATCCTGCTTTCTTTGAGGAATCTCCACATTGATTTCCACAGTGGCTTCATCTGTCTACATTTCCAACAGTGAAGAAGTGGTCTTTTTCTCCCTCATCCCCTCCCGTATGTGGTATTGCTTGACTTTTTGAGGATAATCATTCTTTCTGGGATGAGATGAAATCTCAGTGTTGTTTTAATTTGCATCTATCAAATGACCAATGATGTTGAACAGTTTTTCATATATTTATTTTCCATTTGTATTTATTCATCTGAGAAATGTGTATTCATCTCACATGTCCAAGTTTTAGATAGGTCTTTGAACCTGACAGGAGGGGGTCTAATTTTTTTCAATTCTTTATATGTTCTAGATTTAAGTTCTTTACCTGTGCAACAACTGGCTATAAATTTTATATACTCTTTGGGTTGTCTTTTCTGTTGATGATTTCTTTTGTTTTGCAAAAGCTTTTTAATAAGCTTTTGTTGATTTTTTGGTACTATTTCCCTTGCAGTCTGGGTTTTGTTCATGTAGATGCCTAGTATTTCTGTTCTAATATTTAGATCTCTGATCCATTTTGACCTCAGTTTAGTGCATGGTGATAGACATGGGTCTAGTTTTAATCTTCAACATGTGGAGAGCCAGTTTTTCCAACATTATTCATTAAAGAGACCATCCTCCTTCCAGTGAACATGTTTAGCTCCTTTGTCAAAGATAAGGTGGCTGAGTGTGTTTAGGATTTACCTGAATCTCCTATTCTGTTCCTCTGATCCTCAGATCTGATTTTGCCAATACCACCCTGATTTTATCACATGTATATGATATGTCTTGACTCTTCTTTTTTCTCATTTCCTTCCCCCCTGCAACCTTTTTTTACCTCTCCTTGTTTACAAAGTTTTTTTTTTTTTTTTACCATTTTCCTTCATTTTTTTAGACTTCTTGGTAGTAGCCATTCTTTCTGGGGTGAGATGAAATCTCAGCATGGTTGTTGTAATTTGTATCTCTTGAATGACAAGTGATGTAGAAGACGTTTTTATGTATTTATTTGCTTTTACTTCTTCATCTGAAAAGTATGTATTCATTTCAGATGCTCATTTTTGGATTGGGTCTTTAAATTTGGGAGGTAAAAATTCTTCATATATTCTAGATATTTGTTCTTTGGCTGAAGAGCACCAGCATTTTTTTTCTCCAACTGTAGCTTGTCTCTTCATTCTGTTGGTGATTTTGTTTGCTGTGCAAATGCTTTTTCATAAAATGAGAACCCAATTATTGATTCTTTGTAATATTTATATTGCAACTGGGGTTTTGTTCATAAAGTCTTTTCCTGCTTTTATAGTTTCAAGAAGTCTACCTACTCACTCTTCCAGCAGTTTTAATGTTTCTGTTTTAATATTTAGATCTTTGATCCATTTCAATTTTGTTTAGTGCACGGTGAAAGACATTGATCTAGTTTTAGTCTTCAGCATATGGAAATCCAGTGTTTCCAGTACTGCTTTTTAAGGAGGCTACCTCTCTTCTAGTGAAGGTCCTTTGTCAAAGATAAGAATCCTTTGTCAAAGATAAGAATCAATGTAGTGAAAATGGCCATACTCCCAAAACTGTTATATAGATTTAATGTAATCTCTATCAAAATACCAATATCTTACTTCTGAAATTAGAGAAAACAATCCTGAAATTCGTTTGGAAGCTGAAGAGACCTAGAAGAGCAAAAACACTTCAGAGCAACAAAGGCAAAGAAAAGGCATCGCCAACCCTGACTTGAAATTGCACCGCTGTGATAAAGCAGCATTGAATTGTCAAAAAAAGACACAAAGATCAATGGAGCAGATTAAAAGATGCAGAAAGAACTCCAGATTTAATCTAATTCTATGAGAATTTTATAAATGAGAAAATTAGGGCTCAGAAGTGAAGTCATTCAAGGAAGCACTCTAGCTAATTTAGACACCACTGCATCTAATTCCAAAATCTCACAATTCTGTATTCCTGCCTCTATTTCACGCTATTTTAAAGAGTTTGGATTTTATTTTTCAAATGTCACAATTACCTAGCAAAGCAGATGACTGGGTTTATTTGCTATAAGTGGACATTTTGCTGCTGTCAAGGTTGCTAAGTGCTTGATGGCTGCCTAATTGCACTAGAGACCTCTGGTTTCTCACTGAGGAGCAGGCTGTAGGACATTCAAATCCCAGATATAAGTGATGTCTACTTTTCATGCTCAGCATCTTTCCCTCACACAAGCGCATCCACCACAGCCAAGTAGCCAACTGCCTTCAGATCACTGTTTTAAAATATGCGACAGCAATACTTAGCTAATTGCTAGGTAGAGAAGAAATGCTATCTGGTAAATGAGGTGGTTTCTTTGGAAAATTATTATTCCAACAACCAAAGAATAAAATGTTTAAGATGTTTTAAGTTCTGGTGCAGAACTAACTTTCATAAAACAATCACCTTGTGAAACACACACACACACACACACACACACAAGCCAGAGCAGAAATGTTAGTTTAATTTACATGTCTGAAAAGCAGCCAAGAAAGCATTGAACAGCTTGAAAACATGGTGCTGCCAAATAATGTGACTTAAAAATTCAATTCAACTTTGTAAAGAAAATATTTGTCTTCCCACCTCTGTAGGGCATATAAGGGAGAGCACTAGAGCTCCAGGATTGGTAGAAGCATTGATGGTCACAGCCTGGCACTTGGCTTTACCTTCAAAGATGCAGGACATGTTAGTAATTAGCTATAGCCTACTGATGTGGCCTCTGTCACCAGTGTGAATGAACAATTGGGATTTGAGACATGTTTAAATCCCTGTCCTGGGGTTATCATTCACTGTATGCAGACCCAAAGCTTCAGAAGAGAGGCAGCTTTGTCAAGCCACAGCATAATTGAGAGAGCATTGCAATAAATTTTAAGAAATGGGGCATGATTCACAGGCAGAGAAGGGATGTGATCTGATGACATACTGTGAAATTCTTACAGGAATTAATTCTCAGGAACTGGGATCATGCTCCAAATGTGTCATGCAGCTATTGTCTAAGAGATAGTAAGGTAATATATGTGCACCAAATGAATCCAAGGTCATGCTGAGCCCATGAAATGAAAAGCAACCTCTGATAGTCACAGATACTGCTGTGAATACCCTTGTATTACAGGCTCTGCTGGGATACTCAGGACAGAATGGGCATCTGGGACCTTTATTTGTTAGGAAATCTGGCCAACGTCACAGTCTCTGTGAAACAGCCATGATTCAGGCCAGTTCTACTTGATTTGGGAAGCTGAGCCTTTTTCACTTTTAGTGCTCTGTGACTTGGGCAAAGTATTTGAGTACCAAAGAAGGAGAACCACTTTAATAATTTAGGTGTTTCAGCAAAAGAAATCACCAACGAAGTGAAAAGACAACTGACAGTGGGAAAAACTTTTAACCAATTGTTCCTTACACAAAGAACAAATATCTGGAACATATAAAGAATTGAAAAAAAAAATCAGACCTCCACAAATTTAAAGACCCAACCCAAAAATTCATCTGAGATGAATACACATTTCTCAGATGAAGATCTACAAATAACAAATAAATATATGAAAAAATGTTCAACATCATTCGTCATTCAAGAAGTGCAAATTAAAATAGCACTGAGATTCCATTTCATCCTAGAAAGAATGGTTATCCTCAAAAAGTCAATCAATACCAAATACCGGAGAGACTGAGCGGGGAAAGAACACTTTTCCATTGTTGGAAATGTAGACAGATGAAACCACTGTGGAAATCATTGTGGAGATTTCTAAAAAAAAGTAGGATTAGAGGTCCCATTTGAAGCAGCTATTTCTGTTCTGAGTATCTTCCCATAAGAATTAAAAATACTGCACAACAGTGATACATGTGCACCCATGTTCATAGCAGCACAATTTGTAATAGCTAAATCTTGGAAACAACCCAGGTGCCCATCAACCAAGGAATGAATAAAAAAGCTGTGGCTTTTTTCTATAAGGAGATATTACTCAGTCATAAAAAAGGACAAACTTGAGACTTTTGTTGGTAAATGGATGCGACTTGAGACTATACTCATAAATGGAATTAATCAGACCATTATGTATAAACAATGTATTGTTTCTCTAGGGTGAAAAGCTGAACAAGTAAATACAATAAAAATATAAAATAGGAAGAAACTATTCACAAGGAAAGACAATCTGTGATGAGGGAAAGGGGAAAGAAAGAAAGGCAGGAGGAAAACTTATATGCACACACAAGGTGGTTAAGGTAGTTATACAGCTAATTTCTCTTAGTTCCTTAAAAAGAAAGTTTTGGGCTAATATTTTTTGGACAAGATCATGCCTCTATCTTGTACTCTGAACAACTGCAAGGACAATACACAGCGTAGCAACAATTGTAATATTCCAAATAACCTGTTTTGAATTGGCTTCATTGTTGTGCTTATGGATTTTTTTTCTTTAAAATAAGATTTTAAAAAGATATATCGATGTTGGAACTTTGGGCGCTGGAGAACAGGTGGCTTACTCGCCGCCCTGGTGAGCAGCTGGGGCCCTGCCGGTGCGCGGGCTAAGAATCAGACATTGATCCATCCCCCCCTCCCACCCCATTAGCAAACAGGCACCGGCGGTCTGAATATCTTTTTGGGGGATGATGTATACAGCATGGCAAGTAAGGGGGGTTTCCTTCTACCATCTCTTTGAAGGCAAATATTTTTATCACTGTTTCGCTCAGTTTTGATTAATGGTACTGCTTTATTCAATATTCTGTTTTTAAAAGTTTAATATTTCCTTCCATTTTCCTCTACTTGATTGAAAGAACAGCTAATGTGAACAAAATGGGCTGTACTATTGAGCCCATTGCTTGTGTCCTGGTGACCTGCTCTGAGGTTCTGTGGTAGTTTTATTACAGTGCGCTGGCATGGATTTGTTCTGTCTGGTTCTGCTGTATTTTGCTACCTTCCAAAAAAAAAAAAAAGTAGATAAGGAAGTAACAAAATACCTCCAAAAATCTCCCAACTCCACCAAAGCTGATCCATGGATCATGGATGAGGAGAAACTCAAAAACAATGCAACAGAATTATACAAGGTGATTAAAAGTATATAACAACAACAGAACAAGTCAGTAAGGTACTGAGCAACCTGAAACAGGTTATAACTAAGCAGATAATGGACTTAAAAAGTAAAAAGAAAAAAAGAAAGTGCTCTAGAGGATATGGCTGCATGTATGTTTGAGTGTATAGGATTGGTAACCATGTTGTTAAGTTGTTACTGGATCATTGAACTTCTTTGCAGCCTCACTGTTTGAATGTACACTTTGTATGCTTTAATTTTGTAACTTGAACAACTATATCTAAGAAGACAATATGTAATTTATCAACTAGTGATTTCTTACTGCTTTTTTTTCTGAAATTCTGTATTGTTTCTACCCCTTTTTCTGTTTTGCTTTTTTTTCTCTTTAAATAAAATTTAAAAAATAAAATAAAAAGATATATCATGTATAGGCACAAATTCCCTATGATAAATGCAATCATTTTTTTTTATTTTAAAGAGAATAAAACAAAACAAAACAATATAGCACCAATCAGAACAGAACAATGCAAGTGATACAATACTTCATATCAAGAGCTTTACGAAAAACAAGATAATAGTAAATCAACAATGGCTACCATAATGTTTCTTTTCTTCTTCAAAATAGTTGTCCATACTATTGGACATAATAAAATTGAACAAAACCAATCAGAACAAAAGAATGAAAGTGTATTTTAAAGGGAATAAAACCAAACAAAATAAAACAGAGCAAATCCAATCAAAATAAAATAGTTAAAGTGATGCAGGATTTTAAAACAGGATAATAGGAAATTAACAGTGACTACCACAATCTTCAAAATAGCTGCCCATTGCATCAGACATAATAAAATCAAAATAAAGTCAATGAAAACAAAACATTGAATAAGACAAAGCAATAAAACAGAACAAAACAAAACATCAGAACAATAATGGATTTCAAAAATAAGACAGAAGGAAATCCCCCATATTTGCTATATTGCATAATGTTATCCTCCTAATAGATGCTCAGACTACCAGCCTTAGGCCTGCAAAGTCAATCAAACAATACGAGCACTGAGTATTTTTGTACCTCAGTTGCTATCAAGTCAGCCTGTCCTCTGAATCAGCCAGTTGCTTACAGGAAGGAGGGGGTGTTCTTGTCTCCCAGGCCATGCACTGGTCAGCTCATAGGTAAGGCAAATTAGCTTCTTGTAACTCCTCCCAGGCCCAGCATGACTTTCTGAATGTGATCATTATGTATATCTAAAACATTCCAGTAAATATAATTGTAAAAAAAAAAACAGCAGAACAAAAAAAAATTCAGTTAAATTGTTGATGTGAAATGTCTTGAACAAGTTAACACAGCTTCCTCTCTTACCATGTCTAATTATATTTTTAATCACTGTGAATAGAAATCTAAACCTGAGGGAGACAGGCACTGAGGCAGACGTGCCTGCTACCTGCTTTCATTCTCCAGTGCACACTGCAGATTAACCTACTGACATAATGAACATGCATACATTTTCCCTCTAACTTTTTCCCTTTGCAAAATTCAGAAGAGCAGACACAATCACACCCCAGCATTAAGGTTTCCAAACTTATTTTTGCTTCACGCATTGGCAGAGATACATGTTTGTGCTAAGAAGTATTTGATATCATTAAATTTGAATAAATGGAATGCATCTGCAGAAAGAAGTTATGGACATGAATAACTTCTGTTTTCCTCTTGGAACTTCTAGTTTTGGATATTTTTTCTGAAAAATGAGTCATCATCTCCTATACCATAGAGTGAGCTTTAAGAGCATGCTCTACAAAATAATCTGAGACTGTGAAGCTAAATGCCATGAAGTAAACAGGTGCCACTACCTGTTCACACAGGTGGGATTGGGCTTCTCCTTTCATTTGAAGTCTTAGTCCCTTTTGCTAATGGGTCACAATGCAGGCCACCATTGTATCCTCCATCTGATTCGAGTTGCCTTTGCTATGTACAGGTTCTCTCTTTCTCTAACATTCTCTAATCAACACAAAGCAGAGTTATTGATTTAGGAGGAGGAGGACAGTGTTGCTTTGCTGAACTTAGTTTATTTTAAATTAATAGGTAAAATGGTTGATAAATACTAAACATACTAATAAATGATCAATAGACTATGTTTCTCCCCAGGCAGCTGGTTATGCTCTCAGAAGTCATCATAATTAAAGCTTCTCAGGGTTAGTTGTGAAATAGTTTTGTATGTACAAAAGCATGCATTCAACCGAACATACAGACTGTTCTACCAAAAGCAAAAGCTCCAGCATTCATATCCAGCCTTACAGTCATAAGGAGCCAGTGCATGCCTCTTGAGCCCCCAGGCCTTCAGATTGTGAAACATCTTTAATGTCATTTGTATTCTTTAAATTCTAGCCTAGTATTGTTCTCATTATTCTATTGGGATATCTCTATTTTCTTCTTCTTTGGCATTCTAATGAGGATGTTTTAAGTAGTCTAAATGCTCATCATATTACACAAATAAAAAATCTATATCCTGAATTTTCACCAAGTGTGCACATCTATGAGGCCAGAAGTCAGACCAAACAGTCACTACAACCCTAGCAGAATACCCTCGAACCTACTCTGAGTCAATACACTGTGCCCCTACCAAGAGAAGCTCCACCCGCACTGTGACAGCCTTGGTGTTTATCTAGATTTGCTTCTGACAGTCAGAAATAGGCTCAGGAACTTTATCCATACCACAGTATGTAGTTTCAGTTCGTCCAGGTACACTGCGATCCACTGAAATTTTTCCACTCTTTATAGCATCTGCATTATTCTTGTCAACGTATTAGGGTTTAGAGGATCCAGTAGTAGTCAAAGGTTGAAAGCCTGGAAATTCATTGCAGAGCTACCAGTGCAAATCTGTGCCAGCTGAAGTCTGTACTAGAAGACTGAAAGAACTGGAGATCAGTGTCTGAAGGCCATAGTGAAGACTGGAGGTCCTTCAAAGAAAAGGGAAACACTTCCTTGGTATTTCCTTTTTCATTCTGTCCACTCTGCAAGTCTGTTTGCTCATGCCGCCCACACGCGTGTGGGTCTTCTGCAGCAGTTTGTTGGCCGACATGTCAGTCATTCACAGAACTTGCTAATCTGCTAGATGGCTCTTATTCAGGTCAAATTGACATATCACAATTAATAATGACAGGGTAGTAGGCAGTGCTGCTTCTGTGACATTGCTGTACATGCCTGCCGCTCACACATACCTATGTCTTTGTGTTCTTAATTAGGAAGGAAATTGGAGGATCCTATGCTGTCACATTTTGGTAGGACTGCCCCCTTGGATTCTAAGAACTGCACCACATTACACGCCTTCCAGAAGCCTGGTCTTTCTAGATTTATTCAGTCAGTATCATCTGCTATTTTAATTGTCACCTTTCTGCTGATAGGGAATACTACAATGTTATGTTCTGTTTTTACTTTTGTCAATTCTAATTGTACATGTTTGCAGTACATAATGATTACATTCCTCACGGAGAATAGACACATGGGCATAACACGTCTCAGTTCCTTTTCACCCCTTTTCCTCCCCCTTCTCCCCACTCACTCTACCTCTTGGTCCCCATTACATGATTCTTTCAGTTTTTATTTTTTAGCACTATGTGTTCGCAGTACCAAATGATTACATTCCTTGTGGGGAGTTGGTATATAGACATAAAACATCTCAAATCAAGTCTGTTGAGGCATAATTTGCCAACTGTAAAATACACTCATTTCAAATGCACAGTCTGATGAGTGTTCTATCACCTTGAAAAGGTCCCTAATTCTTTCTAATCAATCTTCCCAACCCATCCTCAGGTCACAGCTAAGTCTCTCCAAATTCCCTCTCTTTTAGAGTTCCAGAAAACATAAATGAACTTGTGTGGGATGTACTCCTTGTGTCGGATTTCTTTTGGTAAGAATAATGTTGTTGAGATCCATCCATGCTGTCATGCAACTCTGTACTTTATTTATTTTTATGGCTGAATATTCCAAAATATTTTTACATATTCTCCTGTTGCAAAATGTTGAAATGATTTCCTCTTTTGCAATATTAGGAGTTAAGCTATCATGGACATCAATCTGTAAGGTTTTTTGAACATATATTTTCATTATTCTTGGGTAAGTGCCCAGGAGTGGGATTGTTTGCTCATGCAATAAGTGTCTTTTTTAGCTTTATAAGGAACTGTCAAACCACTTATCAAGTAGGTTGTACAATTTCACACTCCCTAAATGAAGTATGCAGTTTCCAGTTGTTGTGAATTCTCACTTTAATTGATATTGTCCTTAAAACAATTTTAGACTTTTCAGTAGGTAGAGAAATATACCTCATCGTCATTGTAATTCCAATTTCCCTAATAACTACTGAAGCTGTATATCTTTTAATGTACTGGATGACTACCCACATATCATCTTTTGAGAAATAACTACACTTTGTCAATATCAAACTAGGTTGTTTTCTTCAGTTAGGCTATTTTCTTATTCTATTGAAAAGTTATCTTATGGTATGTATATAAGTCCACCATCAGCTGTATGTAGTGTAAATGTTTTCTCTTGGTATTCATTTTATCTTTTCATGCTTTGATATTTTTTTTTGCCAGAGAGCAAAAGTTTCTATTTTGATGAAATTCGATTTATTAAACATTTTCATTTGTGATTAAGAAATCTTTGCTTAACACAAGATTTCCTCATCTATATTTTCTTAGCAGTTTTATATTCCTAATCTTCCACATGTTGGTCTATTTTCTGTTTAAAGTTACATAGTGTTTGTGGGGTAAGGAAACAGTGACAGGTTTGTTTCATTATTTATTTGGCATTGTTTGTACCTCAGAGCATATTTCTGCAACAGTGAGTGTGCAGACAGTTCAGTCAGCCTAGCTGGGGTTTGGGTATCCTATGAGGTCCAATCAGCCCAGCATACTGCCCTTGACCTCTCTGTTTGTCCAGATTCCTGAGACTGCACTGTGATGGAAGGGGATCCGAGAGTACATTCTTCAAGCTCTTGTGCCAGGCAAGTTCCTTAAACACATAATGCCTGCAAATTCTAACTGCACCCACCTCCTTGCATTTTTTCCCATCACTTTAAAAAACTCTGAACTTTCTAAACACCATTTTGAAAATTCATCACAAATTGACTCTTCCTTCATTTCATTCTTCTCCTTCTGGGGCTTTCCTTGCAGATATTTAAGACATTACATCATATCCAATTTAACTGTCATTCATTGTCCTTTATCTCAATTTCCTCCTATATTTCATATCAGTTTAGATATGTTCTATAAACTTCCATTTTCTGAATATTTTTATTCATTGTTAAAAATTTGCAGTTACATTAATCCAGTGGTTATTGATTTCAATTATTGCCTTCAATTCTAAACTTTCTAATTTATCATCTTTATAAATTCTCATTTTTTGATAACACTCCATTTTTCACATGTTCTCCACGTTTTCTATTTTTTAAAATTTCTTAATCACTGTTTTGTGAAAGTCTTTGTCAGTTAGCATGCATATTTGCATCATGCATTGATCTGTTTCTGTTGTCTATTTTACCTCTTCAATATTATCTTGGTACCTTATCAAGACACTATTTCATTGAAAGATGGACCTTGACTGCAAATTGTAGCCACATTGGATGACACTATTCTCTGTGTGAGAGAGCCTCTATTTCTTTCACTATGTCAATAGTGTGGTTCATCACCTTAATTCAGTTAATAAATGTGCTCTACTAAAGCTGGATCTCAAGCTGATTGGCCATGGTTTTCCAAAGTTTGCACCTGCCAGACTTATGTCTCCTTGGTGGGTCATAAATTCTAATCCTTGGTTTATGAGAATGACAGAAAGTTTATACTCACCAGAATTTTCCTATACAGACTTCTAGTTCCTAATTCAAGGCAGCTCAGGAATTTGCCAGCTTTCTTGAGGGAAAATCTAGCCATTTTTCTTAATGCCTGTTGAATCTCTGCCTTTGTCTCTTCTGGTTTACTTAAACGTCACCAAGAATGGGAACAAACATAGATTCTCCACCTCTGTCCAGGTCCAAAATTGGCTAATACACTAATGGAAACTTGTTGCAGAAGCCAACTCTTCTCACCAAGGATCGTTTATCGTGTTGTGACATTCAAGATGATGGTTTGTGTCTTTTATCTCACTTGTCTAACTGTTCATTCATCTCTTCCATCTCATAAATAACACTTATTTGGGTGGTTATATATTAAATTTTCATTTATATTTTGGGCCTCTGGTTCATTCTCTGGTAGGTCTTCTGTTGCACACTGAGATGAAAAATAACCTATCTCTTATGTCCTCCAGTATCATTTCTATTTTTATTGTTAGTATTTTATTACTTAATCCAGGTAGAATATACAAAAGTGCAAAATCCATTTGTAAAATGATATTTAGAATTTAAACAAAAGCCATGGAAATCAGTTTACTATCAGACTTTATGGTGAATAACCAAGGTTTTCTTCTAATGACTTAAGAATTCTGGCTTCATCTGTACTTTGGTTTGAATATTTCTCCAAGAGCATGCATGGTAAACTTGATTTCCTTTGCAACAGGACCCAGAAGTGGGACCTAATAAGATTAGGCCATAAAGGCTCTGCTGTTATGAGTGGATTAATGCCATGATTGCAGAGTGGCTTTACTATGAAAGGATGAGTTTGGTCTCCCTCTCTCTCCTGCTCTGCTTTCCACTGTGGGATGCTACAACACAAGGACTCTCTTCAGATTCCATGCCTAGATACTGTACGTTCCAGCCACTGAAACTATAATAAGGCAATCACTACACTTTAAAAACTGTCAGATTTCAGGTATTCAGTTATATCAGCACCTGTCACAGAAAAGTATAGGTCAGCTGTATTATATATGTTTCAATTTTCCATTCTGTTGCATTGTCTTATTGTTTTGTGTATCCTGTGATAGACACGTACTTTTAAAAGCAGCAGACCTCTGGCATACTGCTGCTGTTTCAAAGAGTGAATTCTCTCATCTTGCCAGATGAGTCTTAAGATTCAGTCATTATGTTTCTCAAAATGTACTAGTAAGATTTTTATATAAATTTCACCAAGCTGTTGGATAATTATTAGAAAAATAACATTTGACAATATTAAACTTTAAAATAATTGTTAAGAATTTAAAAGTCTGTATTTCAAGTTGCTGAATACTAAACTGAGAATATACCAATTAAGTTTGAAATATAGCTACTGAGACTTAACATTTTCTTATCTTTGGTGTATAGGGGAAGCAGATCCCCTAATTCTGTGTGTAATACTGTTTTATCTTTCCTTAATCTAAGTTTCATTCTGATATAGGAACATAAGTGTTTTGCTGAGTAAAAGCAGGAGATGCTTTAGTGTGTCATTCACATCCTCTTCTTTCAGGACAAAGGTGCCCCTTTTGTCAGTCAGCTTTCCATCCCTCTAGAAAAATACCTTGAGGTGTTAATTACAAAAAGAGAGGTTTGTTGTGGCTCATGACGTTAGAGATTCAGTCTATGACTGTACAGAACCATTGGGGCCTCTGGTGGGGGCCTGCACATCACTGCAAGAGCATGTGGCAGAGCTAAACCGCTCAGTTCATGACCAGGAAGCAAAATAGAGGAGAGAGTCAACGTCCTCCAGGGCATGATCTCAATGACCAAAGACCTCCCGGCTGGTCCTTACCTCCTGAAAGTTCCACCACCTCCTCACAGTGCCACTCTGGGAACCGAGTCTTTCGTGTACAGGTGGTTGGGAGTGGCCTTCCACTGGCACACCATGATACTTCTCCCCAGCTTCCAGGAGGATTGTCAGAGCTCGCAGTTTTGTGTCTCCCTGGGAGTTGTGCTGCACTTCTGAGGGCATCCTTACAGAGTTGAGCCTTTTCCCTGGAGATGCCTGTCCTACAGAGGATCTCCCCCTTGTGTGCAGTTTGCAACATCCCAAAGGACAACAATCCACCTTTTCTCACTGCCAGTCTCCCTTGCCCCACCCTTCTCAGCTGGCGTTCTGAAGACAGTGCCTCTGGTCAACTTCTGCAAGCCAATATCTGCTTCCTGTTTCCCAGGAAGCTCTGCCCAGAGGGAGGACGGTTCTGAGAAGAGATCTGGGATTGGGATGACTCAGGTAGCAGGCAAAGGGGACGATCAGTGGTGGTGAATGAAGCTCTGATCATCCTTGACATGCAGTCAGGATGCAGTGGGTGTCGCATCTCAGGCATGTGCAAAGGTGGGTCCCACTCGGGAGAGTCACCCCCACTCCCACCACCCACAGTGCCACTCCACTGCTCCAGTTGTCCCTCTCCACTTCTTTGTGAAAGCCTACTACCTCTGAGAGCCCACTTCTCCCAAGAAGCAGGCAAGCTAGACCTTTTCCTGCCCAGTTAGTATTTGCATACAATAATAACTCATCCTTTCAGTTTACTCTGCAGCTAAAATTGATATGAAACTATATTTTTCCAAGTGTATTTTGTGCAACAATAGTCCCCAGAGATGCATTAAGGGAAAAAAGTGTTCCATGGTCACCTAAATCTAGGAGATGTTGTACAGCATTTCCTTCCTAGGTGTTCAAATGGATGTCAGTTATTAAAGGTTTCAAAGAATTTTGCCACAAAGAAAATTATTTATTCTTAGCATAATGCTCACAAAATTTAATTAAACATGCAATTTTTATTGGTTATTACCACTGGACTCTTCAGAAAAGCCCTTGAAGTTGTTACTTATGTAACCACACTGCTGTTGTATGAGGAAGGAAGTGAAACACAGGTGTTAAGATGTTGTCACTGTGGTGCAGTCACAGTGGGATTTTATTGTAAGATTCTCAGCAAATCTTTCTGACCCCCACAAATCTGAAATGATAGCAAGTAGTAAAATCTTCTCACTTCTCTCTCAGCAGGAATAAGCAGTCCCTGGCTATATCCTCCTCACATTCTGCCACCTCCTTGGCTAGAGGCAAAGTTATCAAATAACATTCGGCAGGCCCTGGAGGGAAGACTCTGTGGAGGCTCATGCTCAGAGGCGCAAGTCCCTCCTGCAGTTGTGTCTTGCAGTGAGAGAGAGAAACTGGGCTCAAATCTGAATTCAGGGGAGGACAGTGGGAAATGTCGGCCAAGGAGCAATAGGGGATCAGAAGATGGAGAAATTACTAAGAAGCATCAGACCTGAGGGAGATTCTGGCCAAAATGATATAATGAGATTCTGGGTGAAGACAGGGTGATGAGCTGTCACCCGGGGGCCAGCAATTGATCAGAAACCCGGTCAGATACTGAGGGTGGTCAGATAATGAGATTGAGAAACTTTTGCTAAAATGAATTAGAGCTCTTTGACAGGACCAAATATTACAAGGAAATGAAAAATGAAGCTAAGAGAAAGCCCAGGAGCCTGGCCAGGCCGAACAATCCTTGGCATCCCCTTTCAGTAAAGTCCCTGGGCGATCAGGATGCTGCACATGGAGCCTGCTTTGGGTGCCAATTCAGAAACGGATGGTCAAGTGGATTATAAAGTGGCAGCAGGTGTCATCAGAGGTCAGCATTCTCCCTTTTGCAATGGTCTTGTCTCTGGGCTGCACTAAAGCTGGATTCTTTAGTGTCTTTCCATATTGACATTCCTCTTTGCCTGTGTTAGCAGGAAAAACAGCGAAGCATAGAGCCATTTTCTGTCCATATGAGTTGGAACAACAATCTACTGGTATTTCTGGAAAACTCTGTTTGAGCATCCATTTCAAACTTTGCTCTTCTGTAAGTTTTATGTTGGGATTCAGAAGTATCCTCAGAGCCCCAGAAGCAGTTTTCAGAGAATGCCCCATGGTTGTCTGAGTAGTGGAACCTCTCTATGCCTGGCAGTGAGGGGACTCCAGGGTGCTGCTTGTGACAAGGAGAAGCCCTGAGCTTCTGGCCTCCAGGCATTCGGGAAGGCAGCCATGATCCACATGTGGTACTTGCAGGAACTTGTGGGAAAAAGAACTCCCCCTCCCCCAGGCCATTTCTTTATGCAAGGATGGAGCCGTAACAGGGATCCAGGCTTTGGTTCCTGTGGAATTCCTACAACCTCTCATCCCTTCGTCTACAGAAATGGCAGAGGCACTTTGAGATACAGAGAGCTGGAAAGGGACAGCCAGATCCAGTCGTAGCCCTGGGGAGAACTGGGCAACACCCACTCATGGTGCCTTTAGCACTGTACCCTCTACCCAGCTCACTCGACTCCTTCAGCACTCAGCACACCACCCCCGAGTGCACAGCAGACTCTCCAAGGGAACCCTAGATTACTGATTACTATGTTCCTCCTCTGAGATTCGGATTCCACCCTCCTGGACAATGACCTGGTTGTGTTTTTCTTGTTTATCAGATAATTCTATTGTGTGACCAAAGTGTCTTACAACTGCAGGAAGGGTGAAAGACTTTTAATCCCGCACATGTCGATAAGATGGCATAGATCAATAAGTCTTAAAAAACTGATCGCTATCTGTGCCTTCCCACTCACAAAGTCTCTAATGGAGCACTGATTTGAGGTGGGCCAGTGAGGATGGGAGAGAGGGCAGAGAGGCTGGGTTTCTAGGTGGTAGCTGTTTGTCTTCCCCACTCATTCTCCAGCATTCAGTGTGCACATCTAGAAATATTCAAACTGCAAGAATTATTAGTATTAGCTTTATCGTCCTCTACCATTTTTAATATTCAGCCACAGTGCAAGATATTTTGAGATATTTTCTTTTTGTTGTAAAATGTTCTGCATGGCAAACTTTGTTCATTTCCCTGTTTGGAAAAAAGCCCTACACTTAGGTCATAAAGAGTCACAGGATCTGCAAAGGTGACCTCCTGACAAATCGGTTGTTTTCTTCAAGTTGGCTTCAGTCTACAGAATCAGGGCAGTCCGGTAGTGAAAAAAAAAATACCTTTTTTATATTCTCCAGTAGCACTTTCCTAAAGCATAATAAAGGGAGAAAATATGTTTTGACACAATAAAATTTTAAAATACACCAGACCAGTTGCTAAATATGACTTTTGTAATTACTAGAAAATTCTTATTTTATAATATTAAATTTAGATATTTTAAATGAGATTTTCTATCCCCTTGAGCAGCCCCAAATACAGTTTTTTAATAATTGAATTTTTGCACATTTTCATTAAACCCTTAGCCAAGACCATCATGTATGAATGGCAAAATGAAATTACTTTTAAAACCATAGTTGACTTCAAAATTTCCACAGATGGCCTGAATTTAAATGTAGTTTATTTATTCGGAAACTTAGCTGGGAAGCCGTGACTAATGCCTCACTGTTGGCGAGGTTCTGCCACCTCACCTCACACCAGCTCTGGCTTGTTTTCTGCTCTAACCTGTTTGCTTCCCCATCATGGACTGCCTGCCATCCAGCCACAGGCCTTTTGCACATGCTCTTCTTCTGCTTCTCTCTCCTCCAATTTGCCATCCCTTTTATCATTCCCTGTTCATTCTAGGGACCTCAGATCCCCAATCCACATCTACAGCAAAGGCTTCTGTGGTCCTCCCCAGATCCTACAGCAGCCCTTGGAGTGCTGAGATCCTTCCTCTCAGCATTCATACCCTGAGGCTTATATGCACTTGTGGGGTATTAGATTATTGGGATGGTGTTTGTTTCTGTACTGGACTTAATTTCCTGAGTCAAGAGACCTGTCTCTGCTGAGAGATATCCTCATGGGGTGTTGCTTATAGTGGCTCAATCAGAAAGTGCAGCCAATGGGGACTGAGTAATAGAGACTGGTCCACCTCGGAGGTTGGAGGGACAGGTTTGCCTCAGTTTGGCCACAATCCTAGAAACTGTTTTGCCACCTGTCCAACGGACACTGTCATTACACTGGAGAGGCTGCTTGGGGTTTATTTTCTTGAAGGTCTCTGGAATTCTGGCCTTTTATCTAATGCATGTTTTCACCTTGGGAATCAAAGCTGACATATTTAGTACCATCAGTACTATAGCCCAGTTGTAGGTCCTTTTTACCCCAAACTGGGAGACAGTTTTGCAATGGTTTCATATTCTGCTCACAGGGATTTTCATATTTTTACCTACTTGGAAAAGTGCCTTGTGCTTCCAAGACGATTTTAGCTACACAGTATTTAAAATGTAGGCCCTTCACCCTGTCTATGCTGGCTTTCTCCCCACTCTGGGCCATGCCCGTTTGTCCAGCAACACCCCTCTTATGACCCCCAGCTGCTCTGCACATACTAATCAGCTCCTGTATCAACACACCCTCTTCTCCAGGGCAGCCACCCCTTTATTCCCTCTAAACTAGGTCAGTGCAATCAAAGCTGTCCACAGTAATGAACGGCAAGAGGAGGAGCCTAGCTCCTCAAAGACCCATAAAAATTCACCTGGCTCAGCAAAGATTAGAATGGACAGAGGGCTGGAGGAAAGTCTGTTTCCACGTGGTGTTGACTGGTCCCCATCAGTGATTAGCTGAAGAATGCCTAATGGGCCAGGGAGCTTTAGTGAAGTTTGATTGACAGAGCATCGATTTCTCTATTTGTGGTTCTGCTTGTCTCCTCAAGGTAGTAAATGGAAACTTACCTTGTAAAACCTCCTATTAGTTGTTTTATGGGATCTGTTCTCAGGAGGCTGCCATGTTATCCAAGCCAAAGTTGGAGTGAAATAAAACCAAGCACACTAGTCTGTATCTGTTACTAAAAACTTTGATATTTGTATTTATCTCCTGTGGATAATGATTCAGAGCCTTTCACCTTCTCTTCAAAGTGAGCATCTTTTGAAGTTTTTCGTATGATTTCTATCATAAAGATATCAAACCTATATGATGCTATGCTTTGTAAGTCATCTGACTCATAGCTAAAATTTCTCCTAAAATTCTTGTGTGGAGAGGTACAGTTTTCAGAGGGTTATTGGATCATGAAGGCTCTGACTTCATCAATAATCTATGGATAGATCATAATATGCAGACATTATTGGGAGGTGATGGAAATATTCTTTCTCAGACAGCTTTGAAAGTCAGATCCTTGAAACAGTTTTCATAGTCATTTTCTTTCTCAAGACTAGAATGATGATGTTTGAGGGTCGATGCATAGATACATGTCACCCCATGTTGTGGCTTGTGTCTAGATGCCCTCCCAAAGTCTCATGCAATCATAGGTGGAGCTTTTCAGAAGTGGCTGGCTCTAGACTCTGTAATGTTGGTATTAAGTGTATGATGCTGGGAAGATGGATGTGATTACTAAACTAGTCCAAAGATTGGTTTGGCATAGTTCTGGGAATGGATAATTGGAAGGCCATCCCTCAGTGCAAGTACTACTCATCCTAAAGGAGGGAAACTTGCATAAGTTATAAGGGACAGAAAGAGTGCTGTCGCTTGTCACTTGCTGCTTTTGCTGGTATCTGCCTGCCATGCACTCTTTCTTCTCTGCAATGCCGCTCTGCCATGCCACCCTACCTTAGAACAACTCAACTATGAACTGAAACCTCTACAAACTGTAAAAGAGGAAATAATCCTTTCCTCTTTTAACTTTGGGTGGCAAGTATTTTGTCTCAGCAACAAGAAAAATAACTCACACACCTTGGAATATTTCAGCAACTTTAAAGCTGCTGTGGTCAAGAGTTGCTGGCATCTCAATGCCCTGCTTCACCAAAACATACTTCCCTGGCAGTATGAGCAGATGAGGCAGCCCTTGTGTGTGGAAGGTGGCCACGTTCCCTACTGAGTTCATGTACAGCATAACCCTTCTCCATTCCAAAGAGTTCAGGGACCCCAGGGTCAGGGAGCTTCCAGAAACAGGGATGTGACATCATAACTTTTGGTAGAGCAGGAATGAAGGTAGACAGGAATGCAGCCTCTGTCTTTCTGTTGTCAATCAAAGTCCTCTGAGAACTATGTTAGTGCCATTTCAAGGAAGGAACAGTTGTAGAAAGATTCTAGGGAAAAAAGTAATGACCAGGAGGTTAACTAACAGTGACCAAAACTGCTGTTCACCAGCAGGATCTGGGACATTGGTTACCAGCCACCTTCAGTTAGCAGGTTATTTTCGTCTGGGTGTTGAAGCTCAGATGAGTTGTTTCCTCTAGGCACAAACAGCAGGTCAGGTGCCTTTGTGGTCCAAAATGTGAGAGCCGATGATGGAGGTCAACTGTAGGGTGATCAGCCCTGCAAAAGGTCTTCTGTCAGTAATTTAATCCCGGACGTGTTTCCTTTTATTTTCTTTTTTATCCTTTCATTGAATTTCCAAGTATTCACTTCAGTACTGGTGACTCTTACTGAAGAGTGTGCAACAGAGCCCCCAGGACTTTCCCAATTGTTTGGCTTAAGCATCAGCTATGTTGAGCAGCAATTGCCATCTCCCCACTGGCCCTGATGCCCACCCTCTACTGACTGATCCTGGGGGTACAATCTTTTCAGATTGCTATGGAAGTGGCATGGGGAGGACACACAAGAACATTACTGCTTGATTTCAGAGACCAACTTGGCCATAGATTGTGTACCAAGGAAAGAAGTAACCAGAGAGATGGTTCAGGATGCCCTGTGATGGTATAGGAAAGGGAACAGGACCCAGGAATGAACTGGCACACCTAAGGAACACAGGTATGAAGCTATGTGTTGGAATCTTGGATCCTTCGGGATTCTACAGAGAAGCAGTGATGGCCATGGAATAACAGCACCAGGAGAAGTACGGCTGTATCCAGTTGGAAGAAGAAAGACCTTCTTATGGGCAACGTCCCCATGATGACTGGCTGCCTGTCTGCTAGACAGTAGAGATAGGCACTGCAGCATTCAGCTGGAGTCCTCAAGCCCTGTGATGAGCACTCTGTTGGAATTTCATGGCCCTCATGAGTCTCAGAACCCAGTAAGTGTAGTTGTGCCTTTTGATAACACATCCTCCAGAAATGTCCATTTTTGACACAAGCTAAATCAACAACCTCAGATGGCTGGGGATGTACATTCCGGACATATTATAGATTGTCAGGGATTGGAATAGAGCCAAGCTTCTGGTCTACCTGAGATCAGGTAGGGCTGTCTCTTTTGTTTCATAGATGGTAGCAATAGACTCAATTCTTAGTTATTTAATCAGAAGAGATGGAACTCAGTAAACCCCATGGGGCATGGGAAGCAGTCTGTACAGATAGAACCCTAAGTGCTTTCTTTTCTAGTAGCTCAGTAGGGATATTGCACAACCACTGAGTGCTGAGTTCTGGATCTTCTCTGGCACCTGAAGGTAGTGGTGGCTCGGATAGCTCTGGAAACCTTAGTGTAGGAATCTTCTCTGGAATCTTCTCCTCTGGAACTTTCTGTTCTAGAATCTTTTGGTTTGGCATCTTCTTCTATGGAACCTTCTGATCTAGAATTCTCTGGTTTGGAATCCTCTAGTCTGGAATCTTCTGCTCGGGAATTTGATCTTGTCACTATAGAGATTCTCCAGACTTCAGTTCCTGATACAAAGTTCTGGGCAGATCTTTCACACTAAATGATCCCAGAACTTAAATCTGGGAGGCAGAGGCAAGAGGGAACATTGGCAGGTGTTATAGACTCCTACCCAAATTCACAAGTGGAAGATTCTCCAAATGTAGAAAAAGGTAGAAAGCTAATTTAATTTGTCAGTCTGACTGGGCTGTGGGGTGCCCAGATATCTGTCCAGGTGTTTCTGGGTGAGAGTGATATTTGAGTTTGTAAATGGGGTCAGGCAGATGACTCTCCCCAGTGTGGGTCTTGTCCCCTGAGGAACTTAATAGGATTAGATGCTAAATAAGAAAACAATCCTTTCTCTCTGGCTGGCCATCTTACCGTTAGGACATTGTCTTCTCCCGTGGACACAGACTTGGACTGGAATATACACTATCAGCTCTCCTGTTCTCCAACTGACCCACTGAAGAGCTTGGGCTTCTCACTCTCCCTAATAACATGAGCCAATTCCCTGTAGTAAATATCTCTAGACAATGGATAGAGGGAGTGATAGACAATCTCATTCTGGTATTGGAATAGTTTTTTAGGATATGCAGTTTAAAGCTTCATTCTGTAAGTTTATTTTAAAGACCACTGTAGACTTTACAACCCAAGGTATTGTGTTGTGTGTGTGTGTGTGTGTGTGTGTGTGTGTGTGTGAGTGAAACATTAACCAAAAATTTTTAGATACACTTTTTGTTAGTTTTACCTGGTAATTTTTTTGTCTCTCTCTCTCTCTCTGTCCTTCCCTGTCTCTGTCTCTCTCTCTGTCCCTCCCTGTCTCTGTCTCTCTGTGTATCTATCTCTGTCTCTCTCTCCCTTCCTCTCCATCTCTCTTTCCTTCTCTCTATAAGTTTCCTTTCTTCAAAATTGTAGGTCGAAATGAGAAAATAGATTTTTTTCTTGCCCTGAGTAGAACATATGCCCAAGTTTGCTCTGGTCCTACTTGATGCACATCAAAAAAAAAAAAAAGGTAGGAATATTTGAAATTTTCTATAAAAACAAAATACCTATATCAAGTGAGTTCATGGTAGGACACTGTAAGAGATCAATTGTTGTGATGTGAGGTTGACTCCAAGCTCAGTAAGGGAGGGACAGTCAAAGTGCCTCAGATGACCTTAAGTCATTTTGAACATCTCAAGTGTGTTTGAGATAAAGAGAAAGGAAAAAGGAGAGAAATAGAAATCAAAATGTACAATCTTATTACTATTTGTAACTCTGCTCAGTGTTGTTTTATTTTCCTGGAAAGAAGGTAGGGGGGAAGAGAAAATAAAGAGAGGGAGTTTTTCTTAAAATCTGAATGAGGAGATAGTCCCACTCCCAAGTTTTAAATATTCCTCACAGGTGAGGTGGGGCTCTCTATGTGTAATATAGCAGAGAAGACTCTACCAGGCCATCAGTCACGTCACAGACAAGGAACAGGGAAAGGAAGTGGCCAAGAGCTGGTGGCAGGAGATGGTACAAAATGGAGTCAGCAGGCCCTCCCCGGGACACAAACCTGGGTCACACTGAATGGCGTTCCTAGAGGTTATGCTGAGGTCTCACTCAAAATTAAATTTAAGCTATGTAACGTTTACTGTGATTTTTCTTTTTAAGGGACCTTTTCTAAGTAATCCACATAATCACTCAGCTGCTGTGTGACAAACAAAAGCTATTTCTTGTGCCAGGCAAAAGGTGGGAGTCAGGTCCTGGGCTGCTTGATGCTTTGGCTGGTAGGAAGGCTTCGGAAGCACCCCCTGGTGTAGAGCAGGAAGTGGTTTTGTTTGCACCTGGGACCACCCTGATGGTGGTTATCTGTGGAGAAATTACTACAGTAGCCAGGAACCAGAAGGCTGTGAATCTGGGAGCTGGAAAGAAGTGATCAGGACTGTCAGCCCCAGGCTGTTCCAGAGCTGTTCACATTCCCACTCAAGCCTTTCGGGACTGGAAATTGTCAAGAGCCAGATGCCTCCCGTACTCCTTCTGCTCAATGAAGACGTAGTTAACAGATAAGCCTGGAGAAGGTAGGCATCCTCCAGCCTCATACCTCAAGGGCTATCTCCCAACGAGCGCTGGGGATATCAGCTAGTCAGCTAGTCTCTGGGCTAGAAGACTTTTTGTGTCTGGAAACAGATAACAGGAAAGTTATCTGTTCATTCCTTTTTCATCCTCTCTAATGTAGTGCAGAAAATAATGGTCAAATGGAATTCTCAGTGTTATATTAGTTTTTATCATCTCTGAGAAAAATCATTATGAACTTAGTGACCTCGGCAATATGACTTTCAACCCCTCCTTTGGGTCAGAGGCCCGTGTGGTCCCGTGGGCATCTGAGGCTCTAGAGACAATTAGTTTCCTTGCTTCACTCTTCAGGCTGCATATTTCCTGAACTCGTGCCCTGTTCCTGCACCTCAAAGCCAGGGTCTTCACACCTCCCTTCCTCTGGCTCTCCCTGCCTCCCTCTTCCATCCACCCCTAAGGATCCATGTAATTACATCAGGCCTGCCTGGGTGATCCAGGGCATCCGTTCTATTTTAAGGTCAGCCAGTTGATCATCTTCATTTCACTTACCACTCAGTTCTTCTTTGCCAAGACACTTGACATATTCACAAGGTTGTGAATTCGGACAAAGAGAGCCTTTGCAGGGACACCATTCTGCCTACCACAACTATTACCTGTTTTAATAAAAAAAAAAATAATGCTTCTTCTGCAAACTTTTTGAGCAAAATAAAAGCTCTAAATCTAAACTTATTCTGAAAATCACATTTTAAGGTTAACTATACTACATGTAAAAAGAGAGGATAAACCAAAAACTGCATGCAAGACAAGGCAAATTCATCCATCTAGACTTTTTTTGTCAGTAAATCAGTTGCTTAGATCTAGCAGACTTTACAGCAGCCATAAATATTTAATAAAGAAAAATCTATTTGAATTCCTAATTTTCAGCTCATCAAGGAAATAGTCTAGATTCTGTCCTCAATGTCTTTCCCTAATAGTTTTCTTACCAGTACTACAATAAAATGTTAGCCTCAAATTCCAGAAGCAAACAAAAATGTGGTGGGGGACAGTGTAGCCAGAAGTACTCGGGAAGAAAGAATAAGCAACTATCCTAGTCTGCTGGGCCCTGAGAGGTTTTAAAACCAGGGAAACCCCAGACATTCTAACACGGTCCCTTATCCTAGCTCAGGCGATTTCCTATATGAGGTAGAGAATCTGTATACAAGGGAACAAAAGATGTTTTGACCTTCTTGCAAAACGCAAAAACAGATTTGCAAATTATCTTGTCTCCTAGGAGCCTCACAATGACTCACGAAGCTCTCTAGTCTCATTTCGCAAGTGGGGAAACTGAAGCAATAAGACTCCTATCTGGTCCATGTAGAGTTTAGGGCTCAACCCCAGACCTGTCTGAACCTGGAGACCACACTCTTCACCTCCCCATTCAATGACTTGTAACAGTACTTAGCTACCAAACTGCTGCCCCATCCACTGCAGGGAGCAGTGGTGGGAAACTCAGCATGATGCATGTGGTATATGTTTGTACATATGAATGTGCATGAGTGTGTGTAAGTGTATGTGTGTATGTGTGTGGTGGCGTATTTAATGCCACAGGAATTTCCCAGTACCTGTGGGACTTATTTAGGTATTTTATCTAAAACTTTTATACTGAGTACTCCATGGCCTGAAGCTCTACCCACCAAAATACAAATGTAACTTGCTTCCTTCCAGAAATCGGTTGTGCCTTGTATTTTTATTTCCAGATTCAGAGCTGAAGTCTGTAATTACACAATCCTGCAGACTTGGAATTGAGCCACCTGAACTTGGGCCCTTGGGTGCATTTCATTTGGGTCTGGCTGGAATGTTAAGACCTTTGCTACAGGGATGTATGTCTAAGGCTGCACAAGTATCCTGCTGCTGCTGCTGCTGCTGCTGAAAATAAGCAACTCAGGTAAAAGGTATATTGGATTTGAGGGGAAATAGTCAGATATAAATAAGCACAAAGGAAAAGAAAGGCACATGAATTGAAAAGCTTAGAATAATGCATAGCTATTAAAAGATTTTGAGAAATTTACTGTATCTATTCAATAATCTCCAAGGTGAAAGGAGAGAAAGACGCCAGCCCCCAGGCAGGGCTAACGTTATTCATAGGCAGTCCTTAGCAGTGCCCAGCCAGCGAGCGTATTTTTATATTCTGCTAAACTTCTCTTCCGTGGAATGTGTGAAGCAGGGTATTCTAGTCTTTCCTCATGGACTACACAAAAGAAGACAGCAGAGTTCTTTCACTGGGGAGCTTTACACTGGGGAACATTACCAAGGTCTCTACATCTTCAGTCCTAATTGTGAGACGATCTGCTGAAAGATAAAACCCACGCTGGAGATAATGCATGAAAAAAGTATTGAAGTGAAAAATCCTAGCGAATGTCTTTCTTCACCAGGTTATTATGGCCTAGGTAGTCTATGGGTGACTTCCCAACCCCCGGGGGAGCCAGGTATCTTGGGGCCAGTTGATAGCTGTCCTTCCTCACCTCACTGGACACTCCCACACTGCCCTTGGGCTGGCCGGCCTCATTCCAGGAGATTCTTCCAGTTATTTTCACTTTGTTAATACTTCAAACAGCCCAGATGTCTAAACAAGACACACATTCACACATATACACATCCATGTGCACACATCTACACACATGTACACGATACATATGCACACATTCACCCATATACAAACACATACACATGTGTGTGAATACACGGGTAAACACACATATACAAATATTCATAAACACATAAGCACACACATCCAAATATTCATATACACATAAATATACATGCACATATACACCTATATACTCAACATATACATACAAGTATGCACACATCTATAGATACATACATATACATATTCACAAAGACACATATGCACATCCATACATATAAGCATACCCATATATACACATATGGACACATGCATACACATATGTAAATACATAAATGAGCACATAACATATACTTATGTACATACCCACACTTACACACATAAAAATATACAACACACATATATATACCTATATATTACACATGTATACATATTGAACACACATATACATATATACAATGTACATATACACACATACATGTACCTGCATTTATACATGCACACAATCTGTTCTCAGGGGTATAAACACAAAAAGATTTATTATTTCACACCAAATAGATATTTTGACCCCAAAATAATAAACGTCTATCTTACTCTTGCTTTTTTCTTTCAGATGATAGATGTTAAAGAAAATGATCTTTTCACTACAACTTATAGTAAACCTTTGAAAGATTCTCTTTTACCTGACTTAAGGAATTCTTGAAAGACAGCTTGCTAAAGGATTTGTGAAGATTTATAGATGTTAATTGAGTCAATTTTGCATGTTCTCTAGGATTAACTGTTGTTTTTTTTAATCATAGTTTTCCTTCCACTCCCTTATGTATACGGAGCAGCCATAACTTGTAGACAAGGAAAAATTGTCACATCTGCAATAAATTGGAGAAGCAGTGGGGAAGAGCCCCTGTTCTGAGAGGAGAATGGCAGAACTGGTGTCCCCACTGCTCACAGCCTTTTCCTGCTGGCTCTTCGCCGTTCCTGGTCTCTCAGTCCGGCTTCCACTTTCTAGTCTGTGTCCTGCCCTTGAAAGGAGCATGAGAGACTGTTCTATGTGTCTCAGCCCCACTCTGGGTGAGGAGCAATCCCGGCTACAGCAGGCTGGGACTGGGGCTCCCCATTGCTCCCCGACCAGCTTTGTCTGTGGCTGCCCTCTACCCCCGCCCTGAGTGCAGTCCCTGAATCCCCTCCCCCTCCTCTCTTCCTCAGTTCTTCCCCAGCCTGCTCCCCCAGAGCTGCTCATGCAAATGCTCTGCAAAAATATCATTATTATCAACATAGACATCACTGTCCTGGCTCTGACATTTTTTTAGAAGACTTTTTAGTCCAGTTTCACATTCCCGGAAAAATTGAGGAAGTTACATAGGTTTCCCACGTGCTTATACAGCCTCTGCTTATGACATGCCAGTTCCCCCTCTCTCAGTGCTCACACCACAATGGTATATTTGTGGCCACTGGTGAATCTGACACATCACTGCCACCCAAAGTCCCTGGGTTGTAATGAGGTTTACTGTTGGTACTGCACCGTTACTGAGTTTTGATAATGTATGTGGCAACCATTACAGCACCATTCAGAATTTCACTGCCCTGGAAACCCCTGTGCACTGCACATTCCTGCATCCCTCCCTCTCCATGCAGCCACTGATCTTTTTAGGATCTCCACAGTTTTGCCTTTTGTGGAACACCTTCTAGTTAGGATCACACAGTGTGTGGCCATTTCAGATTGATTTCTCTCACTTAGTAATATGCAGTTAAGTTTCCTCCATGCCTCTTCGTGGCTTAACAGCTCACATGTTTTGCATGGAATAGCACTGGCCAGCCGAAGGACGTCTTGAAATTTTCCATGTTTGGAGCAATTGTGAAGAAAAGTTGCTATAAACAACCATGTGTGTGTTTTTGCTTAGACATCACTTCCAGCTAGCTCTGATGCTTGTCACAGCCAGAAATCAGAGTCACAGTAATGGGCACAGTGCCTTGGGCAGAGGAGGAAGACAGGTCTTCTTTGAACACATGTCATCTTTACACATCTGAAGAGTGGCATGACATCTGGACAGAGTGACATGGGTATGAGACTGGCGTACTCTGACGGGGGGTATAAAAAGTGCACTTGGCCACCAGAATGCCACCTGGGCTATAGGCTTACAACAATGTTCCTATAAAATGTCCTTTTTATTTCAAAAACTGGGGGTATCCTAATAGCCTAAAGGTAATTGAGAGCCACCGATGGGCTATATTCTGAAACTCTGCAGTCCTTTCCTGCTCATGTGGTTACTTCCCATTAAATACTATAACATTGACCATTAATTTCATCTGACAAATCCATCAAGGATTTGGGGGTGGTTCTAAAAGCTTTAGGGCCATAAACAGTTGCAGTTATCTACCCACCTGTTATGGGAGGCTTCCAGTGTCTTCAGTATTGTTGATGCCTTTATTCTCATGTAACCAGTTTCCTTCATAAGATTCAGGCCTCATTTTGGAGACAGTGGGCCTAACATCCAATGTTTTCATATTGAACAGACAGGGTCCTGTGACAGCACATGTCTCTCATTGGATCTCTAGACTTTGAGAACTCTCTGTCTTCCATTCTGGTCATTTTCCTGGACATTTGTGATTTGTCAGCTCTTGTAAGTGCTTGGCCTGTGGCCTCCTGGGCCTGTCTCCTTTGAGACTAGCAATGACATTACATTTGTTTAATGAGCTACTGCCTGTGATGAAGAAGACAGTGGGCTGAGCCACCTGCTCAGTGTTCCTGGTGTCACGAACATCACCAGGTGCAGAACCAGCAGATGGGGATCAATTAGAATGGTGATTGGAGTTGAATGTGATTAATTATATAATTTGAGTGATTTGGATTTTAATTATAGTAAAATTGCATTTCATACCCAGGGTATTTGAAAGGATCCCCAACAAAGGCATCCTCCAGGTAGAAATGTAGCCCCTGCATGCACCTGATTCTCCATTTGCATCACATCCTTTGACACCGCTAAATGTGGCCTGCCCAAGTCACACTTCTAAGCACCTTACAACCTGCCTCACTCACACACTTCTGAGGAAGTGCAAGTGCTTGATCCCACAGCCCGTCAGTGATTGGTGAGTAGAACTACTCTGGGCAAATCAGAATGATTGCTTTGTTCTTGGGATTGACAACAAGAAATGGAGTGGGGAAAGTTTTTTTTCACTGTGGTTCTGAAATTTGTTTGATTCAGGATAATATACTCTTGAAATTTCTTTGACCTAAAATTTAATCCAGAATCCAACTAGTCACTTTAATATACTACATTTGGAGGATATGGATTGGTCTGGAGAACGGTCAATTTATAGGATGGTGTTATTATCCAAGTTATTGATGTGATTCTGAAGCCTTACGGAAGATCACTGAGCAGGACACTTGTTCTGGTGGGGATAGCTCTGTCCTAGGTGTGTCCTCAACATGCTCCCATGAACTGGGTGACTGCACCACCTGAATTTGCACCAGTGTTGTTGAGGAGAAGATGTGCCTGACAACAAATGCTTTGGGTACTCTCTGAGGGGTCTCCACAGCCAGGACCCACTATATGCACTGGATACAGAGATTTTCCTTGTGGAGGATGCCCATAGATTATCACCCTTCCAGATTCTTGAGAAATGGATAGCCTTGCTGACACACTGTCCACTACAGTGGTCACCTCTCTAGACTCTGGCTCTTCCAGACAGCACTCTCCAATATATTCAAATCATTGGTAGCAGAGAGAGAAATGACAGCCACGGTACCCAGAGCAGACTGGCACTGCAGGTATTCAAGAAACTCTTGTTAACATGGGTATAGGATACTGGGCCCTACTTTGTGCTGAAAGCAACTCAGATAGGCAGCACATACACGCTCTCAAGTGCACAGAATACTGTCCCTAGTTATTTCCCAGCAGGTGAACATATCCACTCCCCCATCTCTCTAAGCATCAGCTTGGGGGACACTTATAATATCATCATGGTCTGTTTTAATCCAGTTCTACTGGCTTCTTTCTGCCCACCCAGACTCCTGACCTCCTGGTTTTTCTTGGCTCCTCTGGGCTTCACACTCAGATCTGTGTGCTGGTAATGACTACTTGTGTCCATACTGTCCCAGTTCACATGAGTAAGAATTCCCACCTTGGCTCCAAGGTCAGTGTTCCATGGCCTTGAGTAAGCGATTACACCCTTGTTTCTGGGGAATAATGACATCTGTGGCTGGCATCCATGTGTGAGAATTGAATCAGTGCGGAAGATCTCTATAAATTTTAATATTTGGAGAAAATTTAGGTTTACTAGTTTGCATTCTATACTAAATTCCCTGTCATATCTAAAGTATCTTCAGGAATATTGTATCAGTAGATAGTAAAGTGCATTGCTTTTATCATTAAGATAAAAGAATGTTCAGTTATAAAACTAAATTTATTCTGATGCTGATGGTCATGTGATCTGGGAGTTCAATTCATTGTAAAGCTACAAAGGCACCTATTAGCAAATGGAAGAATTATCTAAGCTATCCCGATTAGAGGAACTTAGAGATGATCTTCAAGCCATATTTCCAAAGTTTTAGCACTTGCAAGAGTGTTCTAGACAAGGAAAGAATATGCCCCCAAAACTTTACCAAGTGCAATGTATTATTATTTGAACTTTACTCTTTCAAACAGGATATTTAGCTTGCAGCAGGGGCTCAGGGGCTCTCATCTCAAGGGTGTTTGCTGATTAGGCTTTATGTCAAAAAGACCTTCATACATAATAATTACCAGCTTTGTTGATTTCATTGCATCCTAATAAATTACATGATGCAAATGACAGATTCTATCGATTTGCACTTCAAGCCATATTTTTAACACAGCAGACCAATACCAATTCATTCAGTACCCCCACATGCTGGGTTTAACCCTATGTTGGTATTATATCTGTTTTCATGAGGTAAAATGAAACCATTAACTCCCATATGATCATGATTTATATGGTATAGATTACATGCCACAACAAGCAGAAATATGAACATTGCCATTCAAAGATTTGAGACAATGGCATCTATGGGAATGAATACACTTTAAGATAATTTAAAGATATATAAGACTCTTTAAATCTCAGAATACTCACTAAAAATGAGTTTCACAGTCCCATCAATAATATCCCTCACTACAAATTCCCCATTGTTCCTCAGAGTTCAATTTTAGAAAATTGAGAACTAAGACCTGATAGAATTTTGTTCTGTGAGAAAGCAATACACCAGCAAATTATAGACAATAAGGCTGGCTGAATCAGTATTATTCATAAGCACACGGAGTGATAAAATACAAAGTGTGTAGAAGCAGATGATGCTAATTGCTAATCCAGTCATTGGGCATCTTGCTAAGCACAGCACTCTGGAAGTTGGCAAGGCCTTGAGTGTCCCTGAGCAATTGGATCCAGAGACACACATGGTCTGGAGCAAGACCAACAGCTGTGCTCTAAATAAGGTCTGCTACCTTCCTGCTTTCCCAATACCAGGCATCTGGAGGTCAAGACTACAAGACAACCAAGTCAAACCACAGGGCTATCTTACTGGCTTCCATTATAACCCACTCAAGTGCAGCCAGGCATGTTTATGAGTTCTTCACTGAAATATGCGGATTTGACTTGGTCATAAGACCCTGCACATTGTGATGCTCTAAAGAGAATGTTTCTGGGGAAGGGTCCAAGAACCCCCAGTATATGTATACAAAGTCTCATTATGTACATGCATGCATATTGTCAGTCACTGTTCCCTGCCATTTTATGTATGTTGTCAAACATTTTTATTTGTTCTATTTATAAAATATGTGAAACCAAGATCTCAGTATAGGATGGGTTGTGATGTCCTCAGCCTCCTTACTACATGACAGCAGTGATTGGGCAGTGTTCTGGCCTCCTCCCATGCCACCTTCAGCCTCCCTCTCCTGTTAGAATGAACTTACCTGAGCTACTTTGTCATCTCCTGGAGTGGCACTGGAGAGGAACAGCTCTTTTATGCTCTTTATCTGAATATCCAGTAACTTCACCCTGTGAATCCACTGGTATGGTCTAATTTTAAGCTTTTTCTCTTCCTCACCAACAAAACTCCATTTCTCTGAAAGACTACATTCAAGAATGGATGTGGCCAGAGTTAAGGTGGAGAAACATGGTTCAGGCCTAAAAGAAAAGAATGAGATAACCTGAGACACAGGGAACACTGTTTGAGTTTTTTCTTTTTTTCAAGAAGCATTCAATCCTCTGAAACTGAAAATTAACAATTCAGTGTTGCATGTAGAAGTTGAAGTATCTGAATGGGAGTAGCAAAGAGCCAACAGTCTCTTAGGATTTTAGGGTTTCCTCTTCACTGCCTTCCTTCTTGCAGTAATTAACTATGAGATGGATATCCACAGTTTTGGTGGTAAGATGTGATTTTGTCCATGGTGTCAGTGGAAGGTGTGATGGCACCTTATTCAGGAACATTTCTACATTTATGCAGATAATCTGGGCATTTCTAATCTAGTTCTCCCGGTTTCTGAGACCAAAGTGATCCTTTTAAAAACTCAAACATCAAGTTGGAGTAGTTCTTCATCCAGTTCCAAGTCACAGATTGTCCCAAAGGTCTGCAGGCCTGTCCCTGCCCATCTCTGCAACTTCAAGCCTAGACCTGCCCTTTCTCTCTACTTCTAGACCTTTCTTGATCCTTCCCCGAACTCTGAGTCATGAATGTCTTTCCCATCTAGAGTCTGACTGTTTTCTCTGCCTGACCACGCATTGCTTTCACCACCTGTTGTGCCTGCAGCCTTCCAACCCCACTTCATCGCTCATCTTCATTTGTAATTTATTTTTAAATTTTATTAGTGTACATTTGCAGTACACAATGATACATTCATCATGGGGAATCTGCTGGCACCTATCCACAACACTTCCTCATTCTTTTTACTTCCCCTTTCCCTCTCTTCTTCCTCCCTCCATCTCTTTGCCCTCCTCCTGTTTGCAAAAGATGCATCTCCCTGTTTCCTATTGTTTATTTTTTATTTTTTCTCTCATCTTTAAATCTTCCCCTCTATTGTCACTTTCTTCTGGAAGGCTTCCCTAACCTCACACCAACTTCATCCCATGAAGAATACCTCCATGGAGTCCCAAAGAAGCCTAGGCATTCCTGTTTTATGTCTCTTTGTTCCTATGTATGTATTTTCCTGTGGCTGATACAACAAATTACCACAAGCTTATCTGCCTAAAATAATACCAATTTGTCATCTTATAGCTCTGAAGGTCATAAGTCCAAAATCATTTCATTGGTCAAAGTCAAAGAAAGGGTCGGTAATCTGCAATCTTTTTGGAAGCTCCCAGGTGGATGGGGAGGTTGCTTCCATGGCTTTTCCAGCTGCAAAAGGCTGCCTTCATTTCTTAACTTGCAGAAGTTCCCTTCCCTTTCAAAGCCTGCCATGTGTCATCTTCAAACTTCTCTAGGACTCTGATCTCTCATCACTTTCTCTATCTGACCATTCTACTTCTATTTGTCTCTTATAAGGACTCTTGTAATAAAAATGAGATCCCATGATAATCCAAAGGTATCTCCCCCAAGTCAAGATCCTTAACTTCGTCACATCTGCAAAGTCCTCTGAGACAGATAAGGTAATGTATTCACAGGTTCTGTTCAAAAGCATGTGAATGATTGGGGGTTGATATTTTCAGCTGACTGCTGTGTGTCTCACCAGACTATAAACACTGGAGTTCAAAGTCTGTATGTTTCCTGCTCCTTGTTACAGACTCTGTAGGTGGCACAAGGTCCATCAATGGAGCTGCTTATGAATTTATGTTGAATTAATTAAGGGGTAGATGGATGGATCGATGGATGGATGGATGAGTGGTTGAATGGGGGATGGAGAAAGTGAATGGATGAGTAGATAGATGAATGTAGTAACTTCCATTATTCTTGACAATCTCAAGTGTAGTATTAATGCAAAACTACCCAGTAGGGTTCATTTTGCTTGGAATTGGCCCAATCCAGATAACTCATTAGGTCACCAGGCTTTGCTTTAAACTGACCCCAAATGCTAGCATCTTACTGCTCTCAAACTTATCTCCAGAGAAGCACCCACTCTCTTTGTCCTTTCCCAAACATTTTTAACATGATAGTAGTAATGTTGTAAGAAATAAAGGAAATGGTTCAGAATCTGATGTTCCACAATAAGTAACTAGATATGCATTGAGAATCAGTGCATAGAATGATCTAGTCCTCAAAATGTTTTCTATGGAATGTCACTAACAAGCCACCTCTACATATTCAATAACATCAGGATTCTATGTGCACAGAAGTTTTCAGGAAAGGACAATCATGATGAATACATTAACTCCACATTGCCACACTAAAACTCTTCCTGTGAAGCAGCCACCAACTGACTGTCTTTAAAAGATAAGATATGAGATTTTGTTGAGAACCAGCCTTGGGCTTGTAGCAAAGATCCAGGGAAGCTTAATCCCTGTGCCCAATGAGCAGGAAGTTAGCAGCTTTTTAGGTATGCACTTGACATTTCTTCCAAGTCAAACATAAATTTCACAACAAAAACATTTATTAAGCACTTATGATGTGACACATAATATCCCAAGTTCTTTACATACATTAACCAACTTTGATAGCAAGTGGGTAGTATCTCTTTGATACATCAGGTAAGTCACAGAAAGACTAAATAAATAGCCTAGGGACCACCAAGTTAGTAAAAAATGGAGCTGGGATATAAATCTAAGTAACTTCTTTTCCAGCATCACAATCCAAGTTGAGATTATTGAAGTCCAGAGTGGTACTCAGAAATTATTTTTGGCCTGCAGGATATTTGACCAAAAAAAACTAAGTTCGAGCTATTCCTACCAAGTGAATCCTATGTCTGTTTGCCTATTTCTCTTAAAATTTTCACTTCCATTTGGATTGGTTCTGTCATTTTGCTACACTACTTTAGGGAACATTTGCTTTTGTAAATGTAAATGACACTGTAGACAATGCCCTTTGTTCTTATAGATTTACACACCCTCAATCTCATCGCCATAGAAGACTTTGTTAAAATATAAGCATCTTAGTAACATAATAATGCTGCAGAGTCTGGATTCAAGAATAAGTTTAATCTAATTTATTAGAGACTGTTTGTATTGTCTTCCAAAATAATACAGCAAATGAACAACAGAGAGGAAATGATTCACACAGCTCTCTAAGGGAAAGAGCATCCTGTTTGTCACAACCTGAGTCACCAGCCCAGTGACCTCCTCTTCAATTAATGTTCACACTTAAGAAAGTCTTGTTATCTTAATGCTGTGGCTAATTCTCCCTGCACTGTAGCGCAGGGAAAGGCTGCACAGGGAAATGTTGGAACAGAGCCCCGGGACACCACTGACTATAGGAAGGGAGGAGTGCCCCAAAGTGTCGGGCCATCAGAAGCCAGGATGAGCCTGCAAGTTCATTACTGGTGACACTGTGAGGAAATAAGCTTGGACATAAGCTAAGGGCAACCTCTGCAGGTAACATTATCTTGGCCTCACAAGTGGCAGAAAAGTCAACAGTGGCAGCAGAAATGTGATTATCAGAGGTTTCCAGGCAAATGAGATACTGTAATTTCTGGGTCTCTGCAGTATTTTGTGCAAAAGATTTGTCCCATACAATTGCTTGATCTCAAGACAGGATTTAGTAGGATGTGTGCACACTGGTTTCCACACAAACAGTTGCCACATATTTGGGTGATTTTGTGATGAAGAGTATTATATTCTAAGTTTGATAAATTGGCCAAATTGTTGCATAATTAGAATAAAGCAATGTAGTCTACCTCTTGTCTTTTTTTAGTCCTTCATTTCTTCATTTTCACGTATGTGCTTCATCCCCAGAGTCAAATTTCTAGCATGATGTGCCAAAGTCAGAGTAGAAAAGCCAAGTGAAACTCTCAGTTAGATGGTAGAAATAGGTTGGTTATGTTATTAACATTTTATGTTTTCATATAGATAAACACATTTAAAATCTCTGAAAGTTGACCAAGAGATGTATTTGAAACTATGATCATAATCAAACATTTAATATCAAAACATTTAATGAGGTGCACAATGTCCTACCCAATAGATTAAAGTAGGTTCCTGCCAGACTCATTGTAAGGGGTTCCCAGCATCCCCAACTCTTCTAATTTTCTTGCTAATTTCTGTAAGAAAGTTTCAATCTAGACAATCTTAAAATTCACAGGAGTAATAGTGATGGAGTTAAACAGTTTATCATAGTCCTAAGTGCCCTCTTTTCTACAAACAGCTACATACTTAAGAGCTGGGTGATCTGCTTTATATACAGGATGAAGGGTTTTTTGGGGGGAGGCAATGAATGATAAGCAAAGAACGACAGAGTATCAATCCTGAGAGTTACCTCACTAAGCCTTTCTCAATCATTTAAACCACACAACAATATGAGAGTTGCCAACTATAATTATTCCCACTTTACAATCAAGGGAAGCCACAGAATGTGAGGGCAGAAGTAACTTGCCCCAGGAATAAAATTTGAACCTGGTAGGTATGGTGGCCTCTGACAAATCTCAACCTCTGTGCTGTGTTGCTACCCTAAAACAAAAAAGTGACCATGGTACTGCTTCCTGCAGTTTTTCCCAGTGCCCAGGAGCTGTACCCACAGCTTCACCTCTACTGTAATGTGTCCCTGTCTAGTGCACCACAAACTACTGATGGCATTAATGTTTCAATTGCTTATCCCACCTGTGCCTTAAGTCAAAGGAAGGAGGTGGTTACTCTCATTATTCCAAAGAATGAACATAAACCTCACACCTTTCTCATGATTCGTGATTCTTTTGGAATGCAGAACCACCAGGACAGTACTTTTTTAATCCCCCCTTTTCTACACTAAACTCACTGTTCTACTCCACAGCATGTCTGGTTCTCCCACCTCTGCACTGCCCATTTTATTAGCAAGACAAGCACAACTACTAGAAAATCAGCATAGAAAATGGTTCATTTTTAATACTGGTGAATGGGCAAACAAATGAAATCTCCCTACAGAGGTGAACAGCAGGCCACAAAGCTGGCACTTATATTCCTCCACAATGCCCTTCTAGATGCCCTTCAGAGCCAATCTAGCTGTGATTCCTGTCCCCATACTTCCAATTTAGTGGTTCATATAATGGATTGCAAAAATGCAAACTCTAACTTTGACACAGAGTGAAATTTTCTCCCATCTTCATGTTGTATTGAAAGACCATCTTTCAAGAGATTATGTCTCCTGTACCCTGAGATATGCCCATGTGGACAAAAATCTCTCAAAAAAAAATAGGTTCTTGTGGGGAAAGGATCTGTGAGAGCAGTCGGTGATGCTGAGCACAGGTATTTTCTGGGATGAACAATGTCCAAAGGGGAGGTCAGGGAGCAGGGCCTGCAGCCTGGCCCCAGAAAGACTTCTAACGTGGTGAGCAGAGAAGACAATGTGGCAGCCAGTGACAGGATAGGGAGAAGCAAAATGTGGTTCTAGGGAAGCACGCCCTTGAGCACACTCCCTGGCAGACTCTCAGTTCTGGCAGATGCTGGAATGTAGAGGACAGTCTGTTCCCTGGAGTAAAACAGGAACTTTCGGTGATGAGGTGTTTGAACAATAAAGCAGAAGCAATAGAAGAAGGATCAATGACTATTGGTTGAATCAATCGATACTGGCTGAATTGATAGTTATTGACTGGGCTGAGTCTCCACTCCAGACATTGCCCTATATGCTATAATAAGTGAGCCGTGAACTCTGCCCTGAAGAGTGTGGTATCCACCAGAGAACCTGGCGAAGGTGCGCACAAGGAGCTATGGCCCTGTGAAGCTGCTCAGGTTAATGGAACGGCACGGAGCAGTGTTCACAGTAGCAGTACAGGAAGGGAAATAGAATAAGTGCTGGAGAAGGTAGGCAGGGAACTACTCGTGACTCAAATCAAGGAAAAGCACAAAGCAGATGTGAAGCCTGGGCTACTGCATAAGAAATTAGAGGCCAGGTGACAAACCCTGTATCACAGCGGAGAATCTTGGCATTCACTGGTGGTCTGGCTGTCTTGGTTTCTTTATGACTGCTGAGACCAAACATCCAGCACCCAGAGTTAAAGGAGAAAAGATTTATTTCGGTTCAGTTTGTGGAGGTTTCAGTCCATAGTAGGCTGGTTCTAAGGCAGTACAGCATGGCAGAGGGGCATTGCACGGGAAAAACAGTCCATGGTGTGGCAAACAGAAGGCAGTGAGAAGCAAACAGCAAGCAGTGAGCCTACCTTTCCCTTTGATTCCATCTGGGCTACAAACCTTTTTGGTGGTGCCATGCACACCTAGGGTGGGCCTTCTGTTTTCAGTAAATCCATTCTGCCACACCCAGATCTATGCTAATTCCAATCACTGCACTAATTTAATACTATGCATCCTTAATCCCAGTATCATGCACCTTAGATCTAACCAGTTAGAAAAATCACCACCTATGATCACATAAAAGTTTGGGAGAATATTTAGATACAAGCTATAACAAGGACCAACATAATTCAATTTGACTGAGTTACTGGGTGTCCAGACATGTGGCCACACATATATTCTGATGTCCCTGTAGGAGTGTTTCTGAAGGAGATTGGTGTCTGAATTGGTAGATTAATTCAAGCAGATGATCCTCCCTGTGAGGCTGGGCCCACTTCACTTAGCTACGAGTCAGAATAGAAGAAAAAGACTGACTCTCTCCTTAGTGATGGAGAGTACTTCCTGTCCTTCCACCTTCAATCTTGGGCACTGGCTATCTTTCTCCTTTAGGCTGGAACTCACAGCATCAGCTCTCCTGAGGCTCCAGCCTGCCAATTCACCCTGCATAGCATGATACTTGTTTTCTCCTGTGATCAGTTCCTCATAATACCTCTTTAGATGTGTATACTCATCATGTGTGTGTATATGTGTGTGTGCATGTGTGTGTGTGCAGTCTTTGTTTCCCTTAAGAGCTCTGACACACAGGATAACCCAACTCAAGGACATTTTCCTCAATCCACTGAATGCCATGTTCATAGGATCTTGACTTGAAAGATGGCCCAGTTGTGATTAAAAGTTTACTTGTATGACCAGGAGCCAACTGGAAATGTTAGAGTTCATCTGACTTTAGGACACAGACAATAGAAGGTAATTTCTTCAAGCAAAACTAGTCACATGTGCCCAGTTGTTAGTTAAGTTTGAGAATGAGACAGACAAGGAAGAGAAATGAGTACTCTAAGAGTCCCTTAGAAAAGACTCAGGAATGGGGGCTTCTGGGGGACATGATTCTGTGGGGGCCATGGCATGTGGGAGCAGTGAGCTTATAGCTACATCTCCCTGAATTTCAGCAAACTCCTGCAGGTCTCTGATACTTATGGCAGCTACATCCTTCTTTCTCATCACATTTTCCCAGATCACTTAATTTCTTACCCTGTCCCATTGTGCAGGTTTCCCCTTCTTCACCCTGTAGAGTCACAGATTCAGAACCACTTCCAGATTGATTTATTCACCATTCTCTCTCTGTGTAAACTGTTTAAAGCTTCCCCGGACCATGTGTAATGTTTGCTGATTGCTTGTAAGTCTGGAATAGTTCAGCATCAGATAATGCCTGTATATTGAGTCATTCAATATTGATCCCAGCCTGTTAATGATTCTCTAAATCCATATCAAACACTCCTACTGAGAAGTAGGCAGGTTTGTCAAATGATGGGCTCATTCCTAATTCTAAGTGGTGCTAAGTGGCTGGAGTGGTTATATTAATCTAGCCAATGTGTTACAGATGTGAAAAGAGTTGTGCTCACCCTTGTGTTATGGCCAGGAGCATAGGTCTTTCCTTATGTGTATAACGTAGTGACAGTCCATGGGATATACTAAATCTTTAGCTTCCAGTTCATTAATTTTCGGCATTAATGACCTGAAATGGGAGATTCTGATAAGAGAAAAATGTTCAGTTGCTATTAGAGTTTGTCTTAAGCAGTTTAAACTGTTAGCAGTTGTATAGCTGTTATTCTTGTAAGTTTCCAAGAAAATCCAGGTAACATGGTCTGCAGATGACTAGAGGGTCCTCAGCATTGTGGTGTGACACTGATAGGTTGAGCATTTAATACAGCCACTCACGCACAGAGGATGTGTCTGGGAGGATCCCACTGGAGGTTAATTAAACAAAGCCTGGTACTGGATTTGCAGGAGAACATTCAAATACAGACTTGAAGGAGCTCGTGGACCTTCTTGTCCTGTAGATGGTGCCAGGCTAGCCCTCATTCTGACAGGAACACAAGTGTCAAAGGAAAGCCCCTGGAACAGCACACACTCTTTCACCTGAGGATGTGGGTTTAGGGTTCACTGCAGGGTAGACCGAGAGACACAGGTGACTCCTTGTCACCCTCCTGCTGGATACTAAGTCCTCCACTCAGCTGATACATGAGGTTCTGTTAACTCACTAGCTATCATTTGAGATGAAGAAAGGAAATGAACAGCAGCAATGACACTGTAGTCAAGTCCTACTTGTCATTTTGAATAATGGACCAAAGATTAATTCAAATATAGCCTCACATCAGGCTCTACACCTTCTCCAAAGTAGCCTCTCAGTGGGGAGTCTTTCTGACCATGATTCAGCTTCCAGGAAATCCACCATCCTCTTCAGGTCACCAAATCAAAACAGATGGCTCTTCTCCAGTCTGTGATCCATGACCTTGAAATTACTTAACTGAGGATTGACGGGGAAATTGGCCTCCAAAAACCTTCTGACATTTTCAAATTGTAGATCAAAAGGACTGCAGTGTCTGATCCACAGGAAAAAAGTGAATGAGGCCCTTGATTCAGTATGGAAAGACACACGCCATGTGGAACGCATACCATGTGTCTAAACATGAAAACGGGGTCATTTAAAGCCTATGGTTCTGACTAATTTGACTATTTTCAGCTCTCAGGGAATTAAAGTCCCCTAGCCAATTTCAGAGGGTAGAAATTGCTCATTCAGGACATTCAGAGGGTCCATAGAGCAGAATCTGACTTAGTGGCTCAAAATTTTGAACTGAGTAAACAATTTTAGGTGCTCCTGCAGCTATTGAGGACAATTGAGCAAACTGGGAAAACAGACAAAATATCTTTTTCTGGGAATCTGTCACCCCTCTGTGCTGGCAGCCCAGGAAGAAGGACAGTCATGCAGCATACTTCACATTCAACATTTACCACCAGGGAAAGAAAGTGAAAGACAAATCCCCCCTCCACTACAAGAGGGAAAGAGGGGCCTGTGGTGGAGTGAGGGGGTCAGGACAAGGAGCTGACCTTGCACCAAATGGCCTGTTGGATCACCACACCCTTCCTTTCAGACCCCTGATGTGAGCCTCACTCAGCCTGACCTGCCAAGAAGCGACCTTATGTTTTTCTCACAATGAAATCTAGGATGGATTCTGATCTCCAACACCCATGATGAAACACAGGACAGATCACAGTCACCTAAAGAGCACAGACAATCCTCAAAGGAGCCCAAGAGTTCAGAAGATAACTATCATGGCTATTCCTTGCAATGTTTAATGAGGTCTTGGCTGGCCTAGAGAGATCCAAAGGCACAGTTCATGGAGAGTTGGTGACTCCCACCTGCCAGACCCATTTGGAGCATCTCCTCTGGGCCAGGGAAGCATCAGCTTCAGCTCTTATCTTGGCTGCCGAGTAAAGAAGAGCTCAGAGCTGGAACATCACCCAGGGGCATCTCTCTCCCTTCATCAGCACAGGCAATAGACTCTAAAGCCTACCATATTCTTCCCTGCCCTTGCTGTTAATCCAGGGAAGTGACTTTATTTAGTATGTGAGTGTGCAGGTGTTCTGTACACTGCCCTGTTCTGTACACTGTGCCCCAACTTGTGCCTCATGTCAGAAGCAACAAAGAAGTTAAGGTGCAGATATCACCACCCCTAACTCACCCAAGAAGTCAGGTTCCATCACCAAGTGCACAGACAGGACAGATAGACAGAGATGGCTACCCTGGGATTTTACTTTAATGTGCAGGGCTATAAAAACTGAATAATGTTGATGACTTGGATCATACTCAGATTTTCCTTCTGGAAATAGCAATAAATAGAAAGAAAACATTAATATATCAACATCCTTATTTCTGAGGAGCATCTAAAGAGATATAAATGTCATTCCTTCCAGGATCAGGTAGCAGAGATCTCTTCAGGTGTGCCTCTGGGCAAGGGGCTGGGAGGATGCATAGAAGGGAAAGAAGAGAATCTCACTGGGAAAATTCATAGAGGTCAGGTAGAGAGATGCAGAAAGGGGTAGGATCTTAGCCTCTCTGAGGAATGGCAGACCAGGAACCCCTCAGAGGCTAGGGTACTCCATGTGCTCAACGTGGGACCAGGCCAAGTTGCATGATCATGAGTGACAGAGATGTGTGTGAGTTCAATCAGTGGAGGCAAGAAGATGTGCTTTTCTGGCATGGCACCCAGTGAGTTCCCAGGGTCTTTTAACTATGGAGTGAGTAGCTTCCCACATGTGAAGAGATGGAGACAGGAACAGGTAAGGCACAGTGAGGAATGGCCTGGATCTGCCTGTTTCCTAAAGCCAGTCCTCAGGCAGGACAGGTGCTAACCCTGTTGGGTGACCGGAAACAGTGAGCCTGTGCTGGAAGGACTCTGGATCTTGGTAAAAGGAAGCTATTATCTTGCTGTCTTGCTTAATGGCCGGCCAAGGACACCATCCACAGTTTCCCATTTGATCCTTGTAATTCATAGATTCCTTATTTGTTAATTCAGCTATGTGCTAAAATGTATTTATAACCCCCAATCCACACTACTGGTGCATTCATGGTCACAGGTGAGCACACACAGGGAGGTCATGAACTCTGAACCATGAACACATCTCCAGTTGAGATCTCTACTTCCTACTGTAGACATGTGTCTTTCACAGTGTTTAGTATGAACATTTTTTTTTGCATTTTTATGCTTTTTGATGGTGATTTCACTGCACTGGTAGACCCTAAGCATCTACCAAAATTTCTGTTTAGGGTTGTCAAATGCAAGAAGGCTTAGAGAAGCTTCCCTCAGGGAAGTCAACGTTAATGGTCAATATTATGTATTAACTGAGGTGTTTGGAAACTGCTATGCCATAAAGCAAGGTTACACTGTGATTGGTGAAAGGTCCTGTGGGAATTCTGCCTCATGGTGACCATTCCTGATGTTGCGAAAAGGGCTGTGACATACAGAGACCTTCAGGGAGAAGCAATCATTATGGCAGTTGTCTGAAACAGAGCATACACTAGGGCTCAAATGTAAGGGCTCAAATGAAAGGCCAGGCACCCACCTGGAAAGGAGCTTCCTTTGGTCCCTCTTAGCAAGATATGTGTGTAGAAAGTTGTTCTCTGAAGCCATCACTTCATAGCTACGTTTATTCTGCCTGTTATTTTAAGATCAGGCCTAAGGAAGGTGCAGAACAGGGAAATTGTGATCTCTGCATTTGTTTGGGAGACTTTCCAGCAAAAGAACTCTTGATGAGGGGCCAGGGCTTAGTAGCCAGGTGAGGTCACTAAAAGTAGGAATAGAGGGATGCCTGATCAGCCAAGGGCTTCTTGTAGGCAGAGGGATGACATACAGAGAGTTCCTGAAAGGCAGGAGCATTATTTTAATGGATAAAATGGGCAGCCAGGGAAGAGAGACTGGGATGTGTAGCATTCAAGGAGACAGTAAAGGGGCTGTGATTGCAGGAACTGGGGTCTCAAACTTCTAGGATCATGGGATTGGCACCATCCTGCCAGGAGCCATCTTGCAGAACAAAGTTATAGGATCTCACTGTGCCTTAATTTTCCTTCTGATGAATAAGAACAGACAGGAGAACTTTCATTGGAATTGTGAGGATCAAAAAGAGACAACAGATAAAAGAAAGATAGGAGTTTCAAGGATCCCTGGCCCCAATATTTATGTGTAACTCCTTTTAACCTGCATCCCATTTTATCTCACCACTTTCTCAAAGCAGGGTGGTCCTTTGTGAATTCATCCTAAGCTTTATAAACATTCAGACTTAAACTAATGCCAGCTACAGGAAGTAGAGACCCATGGGAATCTCTAGGCTGAGATAATTTGATTTAGTTCCAGAACATGAGCACTTTCTCTCTACATCCATTAGGCTTCCCTCTCGAATATGATGACGGCTCTTCTATGACTGCTCTTGCTCCTGTTTCATCTTAATGGTTAATATTACATCAAATTAGGGTAATTATGAAAACACAGGTGACAAGTAAGTCAACAGGAGATGAATTTGTGATAAGAGTTATACAACCTCATTTCAAATTAATCCATAATAATGGAACACTTTAAACGTGTTTAGCTCAATAACACTGATTACTAAAATGACAGCAGAAGGCTCAACTGGTGATCTGCTGCTGAGAACAAGACAGCCAGAGGCCCCAAGACAGAGTAAGATGCTTCTTCAATGGATACCAGGAAAATCCACGTGGTCAGGTTCATACTGTGAAATAACAGAAAGTGTTGGAGCCTCAGAATGCAGGATCAGCTCTAGAAATCCACCCTCTAGAGCCTGGGTACATTTGGGTCTTCTTGTGTTATAAGTGGCTGATTGATATTTGCAAAATTGATTCAGGCTCAGTGGAATCACTTTAAAAAAGAATATTTCTCAATTACTTGCTAAGATTATACCCATCACATTGGATATTTTCATCAAAATTGAAACTTCATGGAAGTTATGAAATAAAGATGCAATTGATTTTTCCAAGAGAGAATAGTGCTTGTTTTATTTTTGTTCTACTATCAACTCTTCAGAGAAGAACCAGGGCTAGCATCAAGCAGGAAAAGGACATTTGTCTATTGGGACTTCCATTCTTAGCTTTAGAGATCATATGTCCCAGTGGCATAACAAGTTTAGGAGCCTCAGTTAGCCCAACGTCAGTCCCAGTGCTAAGTAGTGAGTCACTGCAGCTCACCTAGCTGTAACCCTTCTCTATGATGTTCACTTAGTTCCTTCACTTGTTGCCAAGACAAAATACCTATCCCCAAAGGTTAAAGGGAAGAAAAGTTTATGTAGTTAACAGTTTGTAGAGGTTTCAGTCTACAATCTGCTGATTCTGAGGTAGGGTAGCACATGGCAGGGAGGCAACCGCTCATGGCAGCAGAAGACAGAAAATGCAACAAGAGGGAGAGGAAAGGGACAGTACTGTATCTGTCCCTTATATTATATGAGGTCTATCCACCCTAGGGTGGGTGCAGCATTCACACCCTTAATTCCAGCATTGGACCATGAATCACTTGCAAACTCTAGATTCAGCCACCACCGAAAAACCCTGCCTCGCCATGACTGCATGAGGTTTTGGGGGACACCTACACACAAACCATAACTGATATTATGGTCCCTGTCCATCCAATTCTCCAGCCACTGTTAGGTCAAGTGAAGATCACAGGACTGTTGGTAGAGTCCACTGTCTTTACCCTGAAATTCTGTTCTCATCATCTACTCAGGGAGGAAGATGCGTAGGGCTTGGTTCACATATATTAAGCCATTTGATCCTAAACTTAGAGAAAAAGATTCCTTACACAAAAGACACAATGATAATAACTGCTTCTTTTAAGCTGAATTATGTTCCTGCCATGCCAGATGTCACATAAAGAACCAATGACATGGATTGATATCCAAGGTATCTTGTTCTTAATCTTTCAGGAACACCTGTATTGCAACTAAAGTGGTATAACAAACTTGCACATCTTCAAGGCCTCTTGCTTAGATTTCATAAAAGGCTCTTTAGATTGAGATAAGGACATTCATATGTTTTAACTTTTTGGAGAAAGAACATTAATTCAGGGTGAAAAAAGATTTTTTTTGTATTTACATTTGAATTATGCTGTTTTTAGTTCTCATTAGTGCAGTACTTTATGGCCATTTAGTGCTTTCTAAGAAGAAATGTGTTGTCAAAGATGTTTGGGTGCTGAACATTTTAACCCTTTCCTCACCACAGTCTCCTTAAGTGGTTGAAGTACTAACCAAAGTATCTAAGATGTGACCTTATGTGAGACTGGATTCTTGTAGATGTAGTCAAGTTCAAATAAGGTAACAATGGAATAGGGTGGACCCAAAACTCAAAGGCTGGTCAGTACAGAGGAGAGGAGATAGAGATTGGAGAGATATGTCTACAGCCTGGAGCCTCTCAAGATTGCTGGCAACGCCGGAAACCGGAGAGAGTCTGGGAACAATTTTTCCCTCCAACCCTGCACCATGAATCAGTCTTGCTGACAGTTTGACTTTGTACTACTATCAAGGAGCAGAAATTATGGCTGAAATTGCCGCTATGCTGTAGCCAACAACTGTCCACGATATAGTAACTTTTCAGATTTTAATATGTAGATATCAATCAGCAGCGAATTCAGACCCATTTGATCTGTTAGATTTGACAGTGCAGAAGTCACACTCAAACAGCAGCTTGCAAAATACAGCTCCCTGCTTGATCCTGCATAGGGATACACAAAAGCAGCTCATCTAGTCACAGTGCCCATGTAAATGCAAAAGCGCGCTCCTTTTCTGTTCATCCAGACAAGAAGCTTCAAAGTGAACTGCTTCTTGCGCCCTCCTCCACGCAGAGGTCTCAGAGCCTGGGGACCGAGGAGCTGGAACCAATCCGAGCTATCCCAACACAGGAAGAAAAGGCCAACTTTCCACATCATTCATGGGTAGTCACATTGCCTCAAGTGATAACTAGCTAGAAAAAGATGATTTCTATAAAATGCCCCGGAGGAAGACAGAGCTACTTTTGGTAGGTTCTGATATAAAAGTACATGAAATTCTGAAGAAAGGAGAGCAAGAAAGGGGATGTTATAATTGAATTTTATAAAAATTAATTTTGCTGCAAGGAGACCTCAAACACATATTCAGCAAGGGAGAAACATTTCTCTGATAGTGAAGAAGATGTGAAAGAAATTAAAACAGACAAGAATACCAAGTACAACTTGTGTTGACACTAAAAAAGAAAGAGCTTATCTAGTTTAATACAGAATATCACCTCAAAGATTCCGATATTCAGAAGTGGGGACTCTGGAAAGTGAATGGTCCCTGGGATGCTATATGTGATTTGCTATAGTTGGAGGCAGATCACTAAGGGCGTGGCCTAGAAGGGTAAGCGCCCTCCCCCGCTCCTCCTTTTATTCTCTGCTTCTGGGCTGGCATGAAATGAGCAGTTAGCCATAGTGAAGGCCTTCCCACCCTACTGTTTTTGCACTGAAGCTTCCAACCATGGGCTGAGCATTCTAAAACTGAGACAAAATAAGCTGCTTCTTCTTCTTCTTTTTCTTTTTCTTTTTCTTTTTCTTCTTCTTCTTCTTCTTCTTCTTCTTCTTCTTCTTCTTCTTCTTCTTCTTCCTCAAGTAGCAGATGCCAGGTTATGTGTCTTAGAAATGAAAAACTAACTAAAACAGGGATTATGAAACAGCTCACACTACCCTTATACCTAGAATTAGGAAACTGCCGGTCTGGTGACTGGTCACACGAGGAAGTAAGGAAGTTTGTGGCTCATAAGATTCAGTCTCCTTCAGGACCCTCGTTCGAGGGCCTTCCTGTTGCCTGATTCCACTGCCTGATTCAATCTTATAATGTCACCCATGAGATTTTTCCTCCTGTGTAAAAACTGGCATACTGACTGACAACCCCAGGTACATTTTTCCATCAGTCTATAGATTAACCTGAGTGTTTTGTTCACCCTATGAACACTAGGAAGTCAGCTACCTGTGTATTGGGATGTCTTCATGGCTTTACAGTTAAATGCTATTCCCTTGAACACATCTGTCCCCACCCACTGGTACCCAAAGCCCTGGTCTGCATGTTTCTTTCTTTCTTTTTTTTTTTTTTTTTTTTTTACCCGTATTGGGGATCGAACTCATGACCACACACTTGCAAGGCAGGTGCTTATGCCACTGAGCTAAATCCCCAGCCCCTGGTCTGCATGTTTCTATCTCTGGAGCAGCACCAGCCCATTTTCCTGTGAAAGACTGAATGAGCACTTTATGCTTTGTGGGCAGATGATCTTGGTAGTAGTACAGAGGCAACTATTCACAGACACACAGACAGATGCCACTGTATTCCAGTATGACTTTATTCATGGACACTGTAATCTGAACTCATACAATTTTTACATCTTGAAACATCATTCTTTTTAAAAATTTCTGATCATTTAAGAACATGAAGACCATTCATCCTTTGTGAGAAGGCTATTTGGTTTATGGACCACAGTTTGAAGAGTCCTCATCTTGATTGTCAAACATTCAATAAATTCTTCTCAGGAGAGTCTGGTTTTGCTGAATTTCATTGCTGAGTCATCTTAGTGACTCATAGACACAGCAACTCCCTGCTGAGAAACACCATGAATCAACGCCAGACAGGCAGGAAAGGTGCCAACTGTGCCTGCTATGGGTGGGTCTTTCCCAGCTGCTCAGGTGACTTTCATATCACCTGAGCACAAGAGCCTGACTATCACAGTGTCTTGCAAGCACCTTTTTTGGAAAAACTCACATCTGGATTCAGGGATCCTGCAGGATTAGGCTCCTCAGTTCTATGGGCCTTGCCCAAAGAAACAATGACTCAACCATGAGTTCTGCAAAGCAGCAACTCACCTACAGCCTCTGGGAAGGAAGCTTTTTGCCCCCTCCATCTGAACACCTCACAGCACACATACTGAACCCCTTGGGCCTTCTTGTAGGGGTCCTGCCCTGGTGGTCAAGACCTTCCTCAGCTGACTACAGAGACATGGGTGGTTCCACAGACCCACCCTTCGGGTCCTCAGATGCTTGTGCCTCCCTCCTGAGGCTCTTCTCTCCTCCTCCTGTACCCCTCCCCTTAGTCCATCAGGGCACATCTACTGATAGATGTTTGTGAGTTCGGTGTTGCGGAACATTTTGACAGAAACAAGCTTACATCCTGTCCCCTTAAGGCTGGCGGCAGAGTGGTGGCATGCCCAGAGGCCTGGGACATTAATCAAGGTGTACTGAGAGCTCAACTTCAGAGGATCACAAGAAGATGCGTGAGCAGATCAAAACGGTCAAAGAGCTCCCACGAAGAAATAGAAACCCATGTGGGCCTGAAAGGTGAGTGAGAATCAGCTGCAGCAGAGACAGGGGGAGAGCAAATGTTGTGTTGGCATCTGTTCTGGGTGGAAAGGTGATTTCCCAAAGGATATATCCTCACAGAACTAATGATGTGATCTTCTGTGATAAAGGTCTTTGCAGATGGAATTAAGCTAAGTAGGATAAGATGAAAACACTTTGGATTAGCATCAGCCCTAATTCCAAGACAAGTATCTTTACAAAAGGGGAGAAGAAAAAAAGACACTCAAAGAGAGCAATGGCATAAAGATAAAAAGAAATAGAGCATATTCCTATAAGGTCAGAAATGCCAAGGATGGCTGGAGTCTCAAAAGCTGGGAGAGAGCCATGGTGTAGCAACTCTGTCAGAGCTTCTAGAAGCAACCATTCCTGCTCATACAGTCCAGACTGAGCTAGCACATGAGGTGCTGGAAGAATTCATTACTAAAGTCTCAATACTTTGCAGCACCTGGTGTGTGTGTGTGTGTGTGTGTGTGTGTGTGTAGTGTGTAGGGACTTGGATATAGGTGGCAGCCACATTGATGACCTTGCGACATCAGGGACACTGGAAGCCACCAAGATTTCAGGTAGGGTGACTATGTTCAATTTGCAACTTAGAAACATCTCTGGGTCCCTTGAGAAAACAGAATTGGAAGAGAATAAGATGAATTGTGGATAAGAGAATAGGAAGTTAATGCAGAAATTTGACTCTTTTTAGTCCAACTGTTGAGAAAGAGAAACATCAACCTAGGATAGAGTATAAGCTTCAGGGTGAGCAGGGTGGAAGCAGGGTTAGAAGGGGAGAACATCTTCAGTTGATGGTCACAGAATGCCTAGGGTCCCCTAGAAATGGGACCTGCTGATTGTCTGACAAGGATTGGAGGAATAAAATCTATTATCAACCCAAACACAGAGCAACCCTTCAGTTCATTTCAGGTTGCTTATTACAGCCATTATCAAGAAGTAAGTGGCATTTTGGGGGGTTTTGTTTCACACTGGGGTGTCAGTGTCAACCAAAGCAAAGCTCAGAGAATTAGCAAGGCAAAAGGAGGGAAGGGTTAAGGAGCTGAGTGACTGTCAATCAGCAAGAAGCAGTAGGACCTCATTAAAGTGGCTTAAAGAGAGTAACCCTGGTAAATACTTGAAAATCCTGGAGAAGCATAGAGAGTCTTAAAGAACCATTGAAGTTCTTGGAGAAACTTGTAAAATTTTGAAGAACCCTGAAGAATTCCAGAGAATACCAAAGAATACCAAAGAATTTCCAGAATAACTCTGGAAAGTGATGGAAAGTTCTACAGAAACACAGAAATGCCTGGAGATACCTGGACAATGTCCGAGACAGGTGGAGAGCCATAGAAAATTCTGGAGCTGTAAGTGCAACCAAGGACTTTTGACTTTGCACACTTTCCTCTCGTAATAGAGCTTACAACAGAGCTCATGTCCTAAGATGTGAAAGCAGTTTTGAAAATCATTTCCTTTGTTCATATTTCCAGAAAATATTATGGCACCCAACTGTAAAACATTGTTCTGAGAACTTACACTCCAACTATACGAAAAAGGAGATTACCTATCTGAGTGTTACTAGCCATAATGAGGCTATTTTAGAAATACACTTCAAAGAGATGGACAATGTGGTTATAGGCAACCACAGCATTCCACTTTTAAAGGTACAGCTGGACTTGCACAATTCTCATGGCTAGCTAGAGAAATGAAAGCACCAGGGGCTTGAATGATGAGCCTGTATCTATCGAGCAAGGAGAGAAAATTTCATTTTCTCACTTGTTATCCCCTACAATGTGTCACCAATGGTCTGTGAAGGGAAAAATGGAGAGAAGCACAGTAAATTTTCTCACTAAGCTAAAAAGATTAGGGAAGAGGCAATGTGAGTTCTTAGCATGTATTTCTTTTTGAGCTTAAAAAATTAGTTTACTAAGCAAACCTTTTAATATTCCCATTGGCTATGAAAATGAAGAAAAGAAAGAAGAGCCAATGGATGCATCTGACAGGCAGAAAAGTTGTCTTAATAACCTCGTTTGGGTAAATGTCCTTAGAATGCTTTTTAAGAACCATAAACATGAGGAATGGTTCTACTCAGATCCATTTTCTAAACGTTATATCGCCACAACCACTAAAACGACTTCTTGCAAGTGCATTTGGGGGGATGGGACTTATACTGAGAGTTAGAAGCCTGGGTTTGTCCTCGCTGATTATCTGCAGATAGTGTGGTTGACCTTGGAGGAAAGTCTGTCCTCCTGTATCTATAAAACAAGGCTAGCATCTGCCAGTGATTCCCAAGCGAGCCTGGGAGTTTCTCAGTAAGTGAACATTCTTAAAGACAGGCAAAGCTGGTGAAGCAGAGCTAGATGTTCTGTTTCTAGGTCCTTCCTGTCCCATGCTTCCTTATGGGAAGGAACTGGCTGAACTTTGGCTTCTGGGCAGCATCTGCCCTGTTCCTGAATGAATGCTTCTCCATGCACTATCTTATTTAATCTGCACAATCCTGTTAATGTGAGTTCCACCCTAGTGAGGACCCCACTTAAAAGATGCAGAATGTAACTGGTCTGAATTCTGCAGCCTAGGGGATTTGAATTTGAGTCTAAGATTAGCTAAAAGAGTGAAGTAATTTTTTAAAAAAATGCACAAAGGGAATTTGGCTTTTAAAAAATGAGCTAATGAATATACAGAAGTTAGACAAGTGATTGGAAGGCATTAACTGCTATATTCATGTTAGTCATTGATTCCAGGCCATTTGATCTGATGTTATGTGTTTTACTGTCATTAGTTTATTCAGAATTCACTTGAAACAGGAAGCTGTACATAAAATAATCAGAGAAAAATGCTTCTTGCCAGTGTCCACCATTGTAAGGCACAATATTTTATATTTTTAAGGAAAATTCTGTCAGATACTATTTTTTGGAATATCTAAAAGGTGCTGAGCTGTGTTGAATGTTGGGCTGCTGATCCCTTAGAAATATTTATGTAAATGTCTGTACCCCTCCTTATCTTTTGAACACACTTTTGGCCTGTTTGAGTCCTGATGCTACTCCATCATTTCTACATCTTTAATGGAGCCAACTGTTTATCTATTGTCTGTGAAACTCAGTTTTCTTTTCAGTAAAATGGGAATGAAGCAATGCAGGGTTACTGGATCTCTTTTATTAGGTGGTAACCTGTTTGTGTGCTTTTTGTTCTTCCTCTATCTCTTTTCCTTTCATTTATTATTTAATTCCTTTCTCAATTTATTCTCCACCAACACTTTTTTACCAGACTTATGGAAATACACACACACACAAATCACACACCACAGTGTTCTTTTCCATGTATGTTCAACTCTACCTATTTTAGCCAAACTCTTATACCTATCATAGATGCACACCTTAGTAAATTATCACATAATAAACATAGGCCTAGACATTTTGAATGTCACTAGAGCTCTAAAAGATCCCTCATTCCACCTTTTGGTAAGATAACCACTATTTTGAGCTTCAAATCCATAACTCTATAGAAACAGGTTCTCTTGTTACTGGCTGATTTCACTCAACCTTATGTGTATCAGATTCATCTGTAGTTTTATGGTAATTTTGCTCATTTTATACCATCTAATATTTCATTGCATGACTATACTAAAATATATGCCTCCACTATAATGTTGATGCCCATTTAGATGGCTTCCAGTTAATAGATATTAGGAATAATGCTGCTAGTATCAATTCTGTGTGATATTTTGGTGCATATATACACACATGTATGTTGGGTTTATATTTAGACAAAGAACCATTGGATCTTCAGTTTCACCTGATAATGCTAAAAAGTTATACACCAGACACTATTCTAAAATGCATAGTAATTCACATTCTTACTACCATCTGTCTTTGTTCTATCAGATATGGGCACATTTTAATTTGTATTTCCTTAATGATTAATAAAAGCCATTGTCAGATTTATGATTAGTGTTTGTATGGCACATCTTGTTCTATATTTTGCTTTCCAAATTTCTGCTTCTCTACTGAGTATTGTATTTTACAATTCTTGTACACAAATGACAAAATCACTCAGAGAAATTAGGGAAACCACATCCTTCATAGTCATGACAAAAAAAAAATACTTAGCAATCAGTCTAATACAAGAAGTAAAAGGTATCACCATAGAAAATTACAGTACTCTGAACAAAGAAATTGAAGAAGATATCACAAAATGGAAAGATATCCTGCTGGGTAGGAAGAACCAACATAGTAAAAATGGTCACACTCCCAAAATGGTTGTACAGATTTAATACAATTCCAATCAAAATATGATTAGCGTATGTCACAAAACTAGCAAAGACAGTCCTAAAATTGATTTGGAACCTGATGAGACCTAGAATAGCAAAAACAATCTTAGGCAACAAAGGTGAGGCAGGTGACATCACGATCCTTGACTTGAAATTGTACTGCAGAAGTACTATGATTTAAAAAAAAATACCATTGTACTGGCAAAAAACAGACCTGAGGATCAGTGGAACAAAATAGAAGGTGCAGTGACAACCTCAAGCACACTCAGCTATGTCATCTGTGAAAAGGGGGTCAAGCACATTCACGGGAAAAAAGCCTCTTTAATAAACAGTGCTGGGAAAACTGGCTTTCCACCTGCCAGAAACTGTAACACTAGACAGCATGTCTATCAACATGCAATAAACTAAAATCAAAATGGATAAAAGATCTAAATTTTAAAACAGAAACACTAAATTTACTCTCAAAGTAACTCTCAAAGAACTCTCAGAGACATAGGTATAGGCAGAGACTTCATGAACAAAACCCCAGCAGCAAGGGAAATACCACAAAAGGGCAGCAACTAGGAGCTCATTTTACTAAAAGATTTTTGCACAGCAAATGAAATCACAGAATGGAAAAATATCTTAGCTAGTTGTTCTTCAGAAAAAGGATTAATATCTAGAATATATAAATTTTTTTAAAATCAGACTCCCTAAATGTAAAGACATAATAGGTATCTGAAATGAATAGATAATTCTCAAAAAAAATGTATGAAAAATGTCCAATATCTTTGATCATTTGAGAGATGCAAATGAAAACAATACCGAGAGTCCATTTCACTTTAGAATTTTTTTTCAGTGAAGCTCTTCAAGAGATGAATTCTCTTTTCTGAGGGGAATGCAGATATGTCATAAATATTTTTATTTTGCATTGATTATTGTATGATATTTTAACAGTTATAAAATTCCAGGTTCATAAGTCTCTCCCAACTCCCCATGTTAGTAGATTTCTTAGATTTAGTATTTTTATTGAATTTTTTTATTTTTACTATCTTATTTTTTGATGCTCTCTGTTCATATATTTTTTATTTTTGCTATCTTATTATTTACTGTTTTGTTGAGACATTTTGATTCTATATTTTATAGAAATTTTATAATATTTAAATGTTTGCAGTCACAAATTTTATAATTTTAAATATTTCTCCAAATGTTGTTTCTCAAAAATAAGTCAAAGATGTTTTCTGATGTTTCTGTGTTTCCTGTCCTTAGCATCTATGAGCATGTTGCGGGGAACTTGTGCTGATTCATCTCTCAGTGTACAGAGCCCACCATCTTCCGCGTCTAACTCTGACCACATCCATCTTTCATTTTGCATGTTGTTGTCTTTCAGTTTGAAAATTTCCAAGCTGATGGATGAAATTATCTCTCTGTCCATATATTGTGTCCACTTACTCATTTATTTTCTCGAAGATGTTAATCATCAGCATTTTGATGTTCTTTTCAGAATCACCCATGAACCTCTTCTTTTATTGTCATTATTCCTACTTTGATTTGTGTCTCATGACCCTATATCTTCACATACTGTTAGTGAATGACAGCATAGAACACAGAAAGTTTTGATGACTTGTTCCAGATCCACCTCTGTTAAGCTTGGATGATGTGGATCTCAGCCAGGAAGTGGCACACTGCTGCCCACAGGCAAATATGGTCAGTGGTCACATTTCCTAAGGGACAAGGAGTAGGTTTTCCATTTTAAATGGGAAAAAAGTGAAAAGGAGATATGACCTGAAAATTATTTACAATTAAATTTCAGTGTTTATTAACAAAGTTTAATATTGTTTGTGTTGCCTATGGCTGCTTCCAAGGCTGAGGGGCAGAGTGAAACCCACATGGACTACAAAACTGAAGCTTCTTGCTTTTTGGCCTTCACACAAAGAAACCATGCCCCTGCATGATCAATGGAACACTGAATTAAATGAAGGGTAAGCTACGAAGTTAGTAAGTCTCTTTTTTGCCTGGTTCCTCTGCTGTAGCCCTTCAGTCCCTGTAACTGGGAGTTCTCCATGTTCTTTATGCTCTTACCCTTCTAATGTGAGGACTCAGTTTATGTTGGCTCCTCTCTATGGAACTACTGGAGGCACTCCCCTGCTACACAGAGGAGTCCTGAGTCAGCACACCAGCCCTGGAGACCTGTTGGAGCTGCATTTTGTGTCTAAGCCATGGGAAACTGCCTTCTGGCTCTATCAATTCCTCCCTAAAGCAAACCCCAAATTCTCAGCTTCTGTCCTTGCTCTAGAACTGACAGGCAGGCCAGAGAAAAGATGATTCTGAAACACTGGGGCCATGTCTTGTGTTCACACTGCTCAGCAGCCCTCTGATCCCATAAACCTCTGTTTGGTTTTCTTAGTTGTCTTAGGGGCAGAGGTGAGCTGCCAACTGTACCGTCATATCCAGAAACTAACTCCCCACCCCAAAACTCTCTGGCTTTGCTTTTCACATTGAGAAATATGATCCACCTGGAGTTATTTTCCGTGTTCTGAAGTAAAAGGGGGAAAGTTCATTTTTCTCCCCATGTGGATATTCAACAGACCTATCATTTACTGTCCTAGATTGTGCAGTGCTGACTCTGTCATAAATCCAGCAGCCGCACGTCTGGGACTTGCATCTGCACTCCATTCTGCTGCATCTGCCTGTGCATACTTCTTTGTTCCAATAATACAATTTCTTAAATGCCACTAAATTTAAATATCGATATAAGGGATCCGTAGCACTCTCTTCTTTTCACTATGGTCTTCATTATTTGGGGCATTTGTATTTGCATATAGATTTTAGAATTTGCCTGTTAATTTACTAAAAACATTTAAATTAACAAGAAAAAAAACCTCTACACACAAACATATACATCTACAGAAGACAAAAACCTGTCAGTGTTTTGACTTGTATTTCCTTGCTTCTGTAGATGAATTAATGGATATTGATAACTTCATAATATTGAATTTTTCAAACTATTTGCATCACACATCTTTCCATTTAATTTAAACTTTTACACATTTCCACAGTTTCCCCAGTTTTTCTCATTGTTCTCAGTGGAGCTAAATGAATTTGTCCAAAATTTTCAGAAGAGTTCATAGACGTGTTATCTTCATAAAATGCTTCAGAGTGGAACAACCTCACCAGCGGAGGGGAGCCTCAGCTGCCCTTCCCCCACACCTGAAAGACTTCAACAGCCCATGAATTGCCAGTGACATATTCCACCACCTGCAGTACCTTGGTGGGCTGGTAGGAGGCTCGGCAACCCCTCCTCCCACACTATCCACATGGTAGGTAGTGACAGTGGTGAGTTTCTCCCTTAAATAGAGGATCTCAGTGGGTCAAAAGGAGTGTTAGTGAACCCTCCAACCAGGTGGAGGACTTTGGCAAACTGGAAATGGGGTACGGGTGAGTCCTTCCATACAGAGAACAGTGGGTGGGTTGGTGAGTGCATGGATGAGGTCTCTCCCCATTAGGAACACAAAAGGGCCTACAAGACCCCAGTTACACAGTAGGGTCCCAGCTAGGGTCCACACTAGAGGTAGGTGGAGCTGGAAGCCTGGAATTAAAATACTGAAGCTGCAGTACAACAGGAGCTTAGGGTTAGCTTACATCAATACTGCTAGGCTAGGAAGAATATAGGATTCACCGAACAGGTCCTGCAGGAGGAATTTGGGTGACTGGCTCCTTCACTACATTGGTAGGACCCAGGAACATGGCAGGGCTCAGTCACACATCAAAACACACGGACATCGAGACACACATTGAGAGTTGAGACCTGCAGGATTCAAAAGACCAAACTATTAACAACACAAAGGGTGAAAATGACATAATGAAAAGGCAAAATACAATCTCAAATGCCCAGTTCATCAGGAACAAGTGCAGGACACATAAAAATAGAGGACATTGGAAGTCATATGCCTGAAATTTCTGAACAAAAAGAAAGCAGATTAAAGAAACAAATCCATGAGGCTTTAGAGGAATTCAAATTAAAAATAATCTGTCAGATAAGAAAGAAATGACAACCTTAATAAGGGAGTTGCTCAGTGTAGCTAGAGAAAACATAGATTAAAAAAAGTACAGAAGCATGAGAAAATGATGTAAATCTTGAATGAACAATGTAGGAAAGATATATAATGCATGAAACAAATTCAAAGAGATATCCAGGAAGTTAAACATTCCATTGAAAGCAGGAGAAACTACTTGAATGAAGCTGAGGATAGACTCTCAGATCTTGAAGACAGGATCATAGCTAATGATTATGAAAGGAAAAAACTCTTAAAAATAGCAAGGGATAATGAAATAACAATTCAACAGCTTTGAGATGAGGAACAGAAAAACAATATAAGAGTGATAAGTGTCAGTGAAAATGCAGGACTCAACACAAATGACACAAAAATTATTCACAGAAGAAACAGCAGAAAATTTCCCAAGCATGCTAAAAAAAATCTGATGTACAGCTAAGTGAGGCACATAGAACTCCAAATAGATGACAATATGTAATTTATCAACTGGTGATTTCTTAGTGTTCTTTTGGGGGGGGGATTCTGTAATATTTTAATATTTCTACCCTTTTTTCTGTTTTGCTTTCTTCCTCTAAATAAAAAAAATAATTAAATAATTCTACACCCAGACATATAATAATCAAGATCCCAGAAACTCAGCATAAAACCAGAATACTAGAATATGTTAGAGAAGAGACACAATTCATTTATCAAGGAAAGTCCATTAGAATCACAATAAATTCTCAACACAAACCCTCAAGTCAAGATAAGCTTGGAGTAAAGCATTTCAAGCCCTGAAAGAAAACAACTTTCAACCCAGATTGATGTATCCTGAGAAACTTTCTTCGAAAATTAATGGAGAAATAAGATACTTCCATGACAAATAACAACTGACAAAATTCATATCCACAAAATCAACCATAAAAAGAGTACTGAAAGACATACTAGATAGAGATGAAAGTTTTCACTCTAAAATCAGGAACAAGACAGGGATGTCCACCATTAGCACTCCTATTCAACATAGTTCTGGGAACATTAGTCAGAGCAGTTAGACAAGAGAGAGAAATAAAAGGAATAAAGATAGGAAAGGAAGAAGTTAAATATCTCTATTTGCAAATGATATGATACTCTGCATAGTAGACTACAAAAACTCCATTGAAAGAATACTAGAGGTAATAAACAAATACTAGAGGTAGCTGGATACAAAGTCAACACTCAAAAATCAGTAGCATTCCTGTACACAAACAACAAACTCACTGAGAGAGAAATTATGGAAATAACACCTTTTACACTAACATCCAAAAAACGAAATACTGTGGAATCAAAGGATTCTTTTGTGGAATCCGTATAGTATTTCATTTTATTCTTTCATTTCTCCATTTTTTCTTCCTTTTCAATTTTCTCCCCTTAGGGTTAAATTGCCCTATTGAGTGAATATTTACTGCATATAGTTTTCTAATTAGTGTTAGATTTTGTTGTATAACTATAAATCTTGTACCTAGGGTTAAAAGTAGTAAATTACTAGTCATCACAGTTTGACATTTTTCAGTATGCCTTGAGGCTATTGTTATTGCTGATGGTACTACTTTAGCCAAGGTGACTTAGTTATGATCAATTGATCTCTCTTGTATATCAATACCTAGCTTGTCTGGAGATCATCAACAATACTGCAGCCCAGTACCAAAAAACTAGAAACTAGGCCAAACAAGCCAAAACTTTTCATAATAAACAGAAAACCCAAGACCCTAGGAAAGACTCAAAGACCAAACATCAGCTATACTTAGAAAACATCTTCAAAAAGCAGTCATTTCCTTAAAAGTTCCTTAAGAGGTCTTTATTAAGAGTAACACAACTATGTATCAAAAGCAATTTACAAGCCTCAATACAGAAAACCAGTAAAGAAAAAAAAAAGAAAATGAGAAAATGTGGAAACAAGATGTAGTCCAACATTCCCAACTCTCCCAAGGTAAATCCAGGGATCATCCAGGTGGAAGAAACTAAAACCACCCTAATGAACTTTCTGAAATGGTAGTAGCAAATGTAACAAAACAGGTAAGTAACTCTCTTGACCAAAACAGAAATAATTACATAGATCATTAAAGAGATGATGACCATCTTGAAGGAAATGGTTAGTGAAACTAGGGTAGATACATATTTTAAAAAGAGAGAAGCTTGGGAAAGACAAGGGTTTCCATGAATGCCCACTATCACCACTTCTATTCAATATGTTTATAAAAACATTAGCCAGAGCAAGTAGATAAGAGAAATAAGTAAAACAGTTAGGTATAAAAATAAAGAAATTAAATTATCGTTATTTTCAGATTACATGATACTCTTCTAGAAGACCATAGTAACTGCACTTCTAGAATTAATAACCAAATTCAGTTACATAGCAGGATACAAAGCCAACACTTTAAAGTCAGTAGCATTTCTTAGTTACTTTCTCACTGCTGGGTCACACACCCAACAACCACCACTCTAAGGCAGAAAGGTTTATTTTGGCTCACAGTTTGTGGAGGTTTCAGCTCATAGTCAGCTGACTTCAAGGCATACAACAAAGCAGAGAGGTGTCTTAGAGGAGAAATAGCTCATAGGATGGCAGAAGAAGCAAGGAGCAATAAAGAGAGGAGGGAGAGAGATAAATCCTTCTGGCCACGCCCCCAGTGACCCCTTCCTCCAACCAGGCTTTACCTCCCAACATCAGTTACTTATAATCTCATCAGTGAACAAAGCTACTGATAAGTATCATGCACCCATGACCCAATTACCTCTCCAAAGCCCCACCTATGAGTACATGAGGCTTTGGCGAGACACCTAGATATAAACCATAATAAATGATACCCATAATTATTAAAAATACTCATAAATTAATAACATTACATATATAATACAAAATCTTAAATAATTGGAATGTATGTTTATTTTAAAATTTTTTATTAATACTTATTTATGACATATAATGATCACATTCATTGCAGGGAATTGATACATGCATATGACCCATATTAATTCTACCTCCCCTCTCTCTGCCCTCCTTCCCCATCTCTTGGCTCCCTTCCCATTTGTGAAAGATCTATCTCCCTGTATCCCACTATCTATTTTTTATTTTGCTCTTCTCTTTATTTATACTTTGGATTTCTCATGTAAGAGAAACCATGGGCTATTTAAACTTGGGAGTCTGATATGTTTCATTTAGGAAAAGGTGCACCCATTTTCTTACAAATAACTCAAATTTATCCTTCTTTATAGCAGCATAGTTCTTCAATGTGTATAGATACCACATTTTCTTTATTAATCCTCTTGTTTCTAAGTTAATTATACTTACGATATTTCAACTTTAAGTGAACATTTATTTTATTGTTATATTTTATGTTAGGGAAACATCATAGATTAAAGATATGATATTTTTCATTTAAAAAATTGCTGCCTTTCAAGGTGCTTTATGCTTACCCAGCTGAGCCTGGGTGCCAGCCTAGAGGACAGACTCTTCCTTAAGGGCAGTCCCACAGGAAATGAATGAAAAGAAGTGGCTTCAGGCACCTGTCGCCCCCAAATATACCAGGCAATAGCAATGCAGAGGAGTTTTCAGCATGCAGTGACCTCAGGATCCATGGACTCCTTCTCTGAGCCCAATAAAGACTGTTATGCTAGAAAAATAAAACTTCCAAAAAATAAGTAACATTTAGAGTTTTTGTTTGTTTGTTTGACTTTAGGTACATTGGAGCAGGTTTTTACACTTAAAAAAAAAACCTGATTAAATAGCGATGCACTTGGTATTACAATTAGTTCAGTTTACTTCTAGACCTCTGATTAACTTCTTTTAACAATTTAAGGCTTTTACCTCCTCATGCAAAACCTCCTCATGAAGTTTTTTATTGTGTTGTTATTGTTCTATTGTTTCTTTTGTTTTAACAGCTCACATAATACATGTCTGCGAATAATTTAAAAGAGAACACAATATCAAGTAGGGCTGATTTACAGTGCTTAGAATTCTGTCTACTTCAGAGAGTGCAAGCTTCACAGTTCAGTGACTTAGTCATCCAACTCTCAGGCTGAGCTAATAATTACCTCAGTAGGTGACCACTCTGATTTGACCTCTTCTTCTGATGCATCACCACTTGCAGTACCCTGTCTAGGACAGAAAAGGTGGAAGATTTCATTCCATGTAAAGACAAAATCATTGTGTCTACTGGGGATCCAGCAGAAAACAATGGGATAGGACCCTCCACAGGGCTGAACTTAAATGAAGCAACGCTTTGGAGGTGAGGCCAGAGGCAGGGAACACTAAGGTATGCTAACATATGCAAGGTCTAGCAAAAGAGGACAACTTATCTCAGGACTTCAGGGGTGAAGGACAAGTCTGATGTTGAGGAGTAGGGTCAGAAAAGGGGAGACAGATCAGGGAAGGCAAGGAAGAAGGAATACATGTGTCTCCCACTTATCTACCCACATCTCCTCCAATGGTTCTTTTGATTCAAATCACTTGTAAACAAAGTCCAGGATGCTGTCTCTGGGGATAGTTCTTCTGGAGTACAGGGCAGTGGAGGGCTCTGGATGCTCCAAACTTTATGATCTTGTCATTACCTAAATGGAAATGTGCTTAAAAACCTGACAGTGCTTTCCTTTCCACTTGATTCTTACCCTCGCCTATGCCAGAGATCTTAGGTGCATTAGGTAACAGTAAGCCACGCTCACACTTACAAAGAAGCTATGATATTCCGGGCAAGTGGCACAGACTAATTTCCTTGGCCTTTGCAGCAGGCCTTTGCAGCAAGTGTTATGACCAGGAAGAAAATGAGGTTTAGAAAACTCGGCATCTTAATTGCCTCACCCCAGTGCAATTCTATTGCTTCCATTCTCCATGGGATTCAACCCAGCAGCAGAGCAATCTTTAAACTGTAAATCACATTGTATTATTTCTAGTCAAAAGCTTTCAATAAGATTCTCAAAGAACATCTGTCCACTCTCACCATAAGGATAGTGTGAGAAGACCTGGCTGGCTCTTCCAGCCTATGCCAGTGGCTCAGTCCTGGACCAATGGGGTACTTGGGCCCTGTTCTGCTATCTGCTCCTGGAACATGCCAAGCTCTTCCCCATCTTGCCTCAAGCTCCTTTGACTGCTAATCTTGTCACCTGCAGTGACTCACCAGACTCTCTGCACAGGAAGCTTCTGCCTCTCTCTCTTTGGCAGCTCAACTGTAACCTCCATAAGTTTAGGAACTGGTTCATGGAATGGCTCCCCATTTAGTCCACAGCACAGCCTGTGGTCAAACTCTTTGCTTTTTTTTTTTAAGAGGATAAAATCAAAGAAAATAAAACAGAATAAAACTAATGAAAAATAAACCAGTATAAGTGATACAGGATTTCAAAACCTTATGAAGCCAACCATAATTACCATAATGCCTTTTGTTGTCTTCAGAATAGCTACAGATACTTTCGGACACAGTAAAATGCAAATCAAACAGCATAGAATAGAAAAGAGGCCAAAACAGTGAATCCAATAAAGGATTTCAAGACAAGCCACTAGTAAATCCAAAGTGGCTACCATAATATGTGTTATTATCTTTCAGATAGCTGCTCCTGCCATCAGATTAGCATAATCAAAACAAAAGAGAATAAAACCCAACCCAACAAAACAATGAAAATCATATGATTTCCCAGCCTGGATCACTTCCTGTTGAGGCCTGGAACACCTCACCACCCCCTCCTGCAGTCCAGAAATGGCACTGACCTGTGGAGAGAGGCTTGGGTGTGGCTGTCCCCACTCCAGCAGCAGCCGGCTCATGGCACTGCTTTCCAGGTAAGGACCACCTCCTGGTGAGGCCCCTAGTTCTGTCCCCCTACACGGCCCCCCACAGCCTGTGAGTGGCACAGACTCACTGGAAAGGCTTGGGTGTCACTGGCTGCCACCAGAGAGGGCACAGCCACACTCAAACTCTTTCACTGAACTTGGTACACATCTTATGATGATTTGCCTATTTCTGTCAACATGCTGAAACCCTGTATTTCTATCATTCTCTCTCTGCCTGTGTCTCTCTCTTTTTCTTTTCTCTCTGTCTCCCCTTCTTTTTTTTGTCTCTCTCCCCCTCCATAGAAACGCTCCATGAAGGTAAAACCAAATTGACCACTGGGTTCTGTGGTCCCAGAAGTGTCTGCTTAGTGTCTATGCCGGGAGACCCTCTAAAAGATAAACGAGGTGAAAGTCCCACACTCATGGCCTCCTGTGCAGTGGAGCCTGCACTGGTCCTGCTTCAGAGCTCATCCCTAAACCCCTACAGAGACCTCTCTGAAGACACACACACACACACACACACACACACACACACAAAGTACAGATCCCATTCTTCTTTTGCCTATTAATGTGCAAATATGCCAGCACTGGGGAACACAGCTCGCGTTGGTAACCAGACTGCTCTGTTCCTTTTGGTGCTGTCTCTTCTGCATGGAGCCCTCACTGATCAATGGTGGCTTAGCATACAAGGTGTTCACCATCCTGTACACACCCACATGCACATTCACATGTTTTACACCCACCCATCTTGTCCTTTGACCTCTTTCCAGGACCAGGTCACTAACTACTATTCATGATTTTGTGTTTATTCTTGCTTTGTACCATGATTCTCTCCACACACAATGCATGATCAAGTATAAGTCCAGGGTCAGCTCTCTTGGGCCAGTTTCCCTCTCTACTGTCTCAGGGTTTATCTGAGTTGGACTACAGAAAAGCATGAGTATAGAGTCAAGTTTGGGTTCATACTGACATTTTTAGCTGTTCCCCTTTTGGATATTTTCCAAGAAGTATTAAAAACATCATGCCACAGTGATATATGTGCACCCATGTTTATAGCAGCACAACATGTAATATCTAAATCATGGAAACAACCCAAAATCTATCAACTGATGGATAAAAAAGATAATGGGATTTTATACAGTGGAGTATTACTCAGCTATAAAGAAGGATAAGCCTGAGGCTTTGATTGGTAAATGGAGGCAACTTGAGAGCACACTCATAAATGAAATAAATCAAACTCACATGTGTATATATCATATTGTCTCTCTAGTGTGAAAAAAGCTAAAAATGTAATAAGATCCAAAATGTACAACAGATATTGTGACAATGAAAGGGAAAGAAAGTGCTCACAAAGAATGAACAACTGGGATAGGGGAAAGGAGGAAAAGAAGAAAAGATTATATGTATATAGGTAAACATACATATGTGTGTGTATGCAGGATAGATAACTATACTGCTGATCTCTGTTAGTTCATCAGGAAGAACAGTTTGTGCTTTCATTGTTTAACTGATTTTTTTTATGTCTAGATCTTGTAACTGAACAACTCCTTCTAAAATAACAATACGCAATATATTAACTATTGTTAATTTCCTACTCTTTAAAAAATTTTATATCTCTTCTATCCATTTGGTTTTGTTTTTAACATAAAGACCCAGGAGCCTCCTGCAACTTGTTTTCGAATGGGACAAGATACTCTGCCACAGTTACATAGTCTTGCTCAAAATCTAAGGTATCCAGAGTCTTCACTTGAGGCCCTGAGACTTGCCATAAGCTCCACAAAATATGTCTTCCCACTGCACCTATGTATCACCAGGGCTACCTGTTCATGTAGACAAGGATGTAAGGCAGTGCAAGCTGTGGCAGAGCCCTCTCCTTGGAACGGTATGCCAGTGTGGACTCTGATGGACCTTGAGCTAGGAGAAGCCCATCAAATTCCATCCCCCTTTCTTAAAAGTAGAAGGTTTAAGATGCAATGATGTTCTTTGTTTTGGAGTAAATGTTTCTGAATGCTCCAAACTAGTAAGGTCCCAAAAGCTTCACCAAGGATTTAACTGACACTCTGGAGCTGAAGTGCTTGGTAACATCTCCAGTGACTTTCCCTCTTCTTGCTCAACTGTCATAACTTTCCTGATATTCTGAATATGGCAGATAAGTAATGATATTAGATGTTGGATGACAGATTGCCCAGGACTCTTGGGACTGTATACTGATGGCAGAATCATGGATAGAGTTAACACAAGATACTAAATGTGTCATACCACTCACCCTTCATGAAAGCAATCTGTTTATGATGTCCTTCCTAACAGATGTGGAAAGTAACAGGTTTACCCATCAATGGCCATATACGACATGCTGTGCCTGTATTCGCCTGCTCTAGCACATGCACATCCTTTCTCCATATGAGCTCCAGAAACCACTTTCTTCCAGTTTCTGGGTGACTTTTCCTGGTATTCAGTCTTTGTCCAGCCTCTTGCTGCTAAGCACGTGCACCCCTGGACTCCCTCTTTGGCAGGTACTTGGAGCCACCTCTCCAGTACAGCTTTCCTTTTTGAGAACCTGCCCGGGAAATTCTGGTAACCTTAACCTCCATCAATTCTCATTTTTTTCTCTTCATTTCAACCAGAATGCCTTTCTCTGTCCCTGTGCATGGTTCTGGAAAATTTCTTGAGGCAGAAAATCAGGATATTGGCAGGGGTCCTCTCTCTTATTTCCTTTTCTCAGGAGTACAGCCCTGTCCTGGCTTTTGTCCAACATCTGAAAACAGATGTTCATACATTTTGTCCAATTTGCTGCTTGTTTACTACTATAGAGCAATCCCAGCATCACTTACTCCCTAATGGCCAGGGATGGAGACCTGCACTAGACTCTTACCCTTATCTCCTATCCTGTTTTGAGGAAGGGAGGAGGTGGACCCTGAGAATTCGGATACCATCTTGCCTGTATTTTGACCTCCTAAAAATGGGACTGAGTTGCATTTTCTGTCCACAGAGCAGTGGGTCTAGGAACAATGGAATCTGACAGTTCAGTTGCATCTCAGGCCCCATTCCTCCTTCTAACAGGGCCCAACCATTGCCTAGGAGAGCAGCCACAGTCACGCGCCTCTCAGAGCCTCCGACCCATTTCTCCTTATGCCCTGAGCTCTCCTTGGCTCTGCATGATGCTGCTTCCAATAGTCACCATTCTTTTCATGCTGTTTAGGAGCTCTGTGATTTCTCAGTCTTGTCTTACATCAGTGGTTAATGAGACTCTCCACTTCATTTGTTGAATGAATCAAAATTTTCAGCAATGACTTCCCTATTCCATAAACATCACAGCCCTCATAGTTGCAACTTCCTTCCTACTAGCCAGTGTGCCCTCTTAGCCTGCAGGCCATTCTGGTTTTTGTTGTTTTGTTTTGTTTTGTTGTTTTGAGACAGGTTCTTGCTATGCAGTTCAGGTGAGTCTTAAGCTCACTGTGTAGCTCCAGACTTACAACAATCAACCTGCCTCAGCCTCCAGAGTGCTGGAATTACAGTCATATGTTTCCACATAAAGCTTGTGCAGGCTACTCCCATCTTCACCAGTACACACATTAATCCCTGTACTCAGAGTTCACCAGCAGGAATTTCACCTCATGGCTGTCAGTAGCAGAATCATAACTGCCAACAATTGGAGGAATATAAATCCCAACTGACAGTCCTTTTAGAACAACAGCCAGATGTTACAGAATGAGGGTCTTACATGGAGTTCCCTGGAATCAACTCAGAGGTTAAAAAAAAAAATTCCCTGCTTCAGATTGTTGAAAAAGAAATGAAGGCAAACCCTTGGTGAATTTTTTGTTAGTTATTTTTCTTTCATTACTAAGACAAAATACCTGATACCCAAAATTTAGGAAGGAAAAAGGTTTATTTAGCTCACAGTTTATGGATGTTTTGGTCCATAATCAGCTGGTTCCAAGGCAGGGTGTCATGACAGAGGGGCAACAGTTCATGATAGTGGCATGAGATACGAAAGCAACAAGAGTAAAAAAGGCCAAAGCAAGTCACTTGTCCTCCCTTACATTGTAAGGATAGGTATCCTAGGATGGGTCTTCTATACCCTAGAATGCGGAACTGCTGAGTCACCTAAACTTCTAAGTTCAAGTTGACACAATGAATCAAGCATTACAACATCCTATGGCATAAGCAGCTGCCCTAGGGCGTGTCTTCTACACCTTAGGATGTAGAGCTGCCAAATCACTTAGTTAAGCTTCTAAACTTCTCAAGTTGGCACAGTGTATCAACCATTAAAATCGACCCCTTGTCAGCTTGGCAACCAGACTCATTTCTTTAAACCAATTTCCATATACAAAGATATTTTTATTCTTATCATTTCACAAATTGAACATTATAACACAGGCATAATAATTGTTAGGGACCAGTATTAAGCCTATCAACAATATACGACATTAGAACTATAACGTTCTGTCCCTAGAGCCCAAAGATGTATGTACATACCTTTAGGCAAAAGACATTCAGTCCATCTTTAAGGCTTGCCACGGTCCTAACAGTTTCAACATTGCTTTAGAGTCCTAAGTCCTAAGTCTCCTCTGAGTGTAAGGCAAGCTCTTGGCTGTGAGTGCTTAGACAAATGAAAAGTCAATCACTTCCAACATTCAATGGCAAAAGATAAGCATTTCTATTCCAAAAGCTACAAACAGGGGAATACAAAGGAATGGTACCAAAACAAGTCCAAAATCCAGAAAGGCAAAAATTATGTCCTGTAGTTCCATGTGCAGCATCTGAGGTAATCTGTGGCAAGACGGAACTCCAGAGGGCTAGAGTTGCTCCACCTGTATAGCACTTCCAGTGATAGTAGCTCCCATAGCTTCTCTCTTGGGCCCTCTCGGCTCTTGCAGGTTTCCTCAGCTGACCAGTTCCTAGATTTTCCAAACTTCTGTGACCACCAATGCACCTTTGGCTTCACCCTCACAGCTTCACACACTCTTCATGTCTCTCAGGGTCACACTGCCTAGTTTCCCAGGCCTTCTCTTGAAATTGAGGTAGAAGCCTTCATAACCATACAACTATTGAATTCTTCATGCACCTAAAACCAGAGCCATGTGGGTGACACCAAACTTTGGTGCCAAATGAGCAGTATCCAGGTTTTCTTCTCTCTTGGCTGTAGGGGTCAAGTACCTGAAGAACTGTGTACTCCAAATCCAATTCTGAGGTGCAAATTCTCTATGCCCCTGCTACTCTGGAATATGGTACTCTGAAGTTTTCTTCTCAGACTAAAGTCTTTCACTTTGCATTTTTGAGGCTGGAAAGGATGGAGGTTTACTGCTTCTTGTGATACCCTCAGGCCATTTTTATGTTCTCCTATTCCTTCTCAGCAATCAAGATCTCCTCAGGTTTATTTTTTTCAGTCCACAACTTTACTGGACCTTCCTTTCTGGGCAAACTCACAACATTTTCAACCATTCTGCTAGGCTCTCTGCTCTTGATTCTCAACAAAAATCTGGCTAAAAGCCCCCTGCAGTAGCCACCTCATTGTCTCAACATTCAACCACCTAGAAAGTTCTTCAGCCAGATTAATTAGTTCACTGCCCTTAGTCTCAGTCTCAGCCAAAGTCTCTGAACACAAGCAAAATGCAGATAAACTTTCTCTTTTTTAATTTTAAAAAGGATAAAGCAAAAGAGGACAGATCTAAGCCAATCAGAACAGAACAATGTAAGCAACACAGCACTTCACAACAAGACAATTGGATATTAACAGTAGCTAGCAAAATGTCTCCTTCTTTGAAATAGTTCAGGATAAACTTTCTTTCAAGGCATAACACACATCATGTGAAGTGCAATAAGATGCCTCCATGACAAAGAATAACTGAATAAATTTTCTTTCAGGACACAAACCCTCAAGTCAAGAAGAGTTTGGAGTAAAGTATTTCAAATACTGGGAGAAAACAACTGCCAACTCATATTGATATACCCTGCAAAACTATCTTTAAAAATTGATGGAGAAATATGATACTTCCCTGTCAAAGAACAGCTGAAGAAATTCATGAGCATAATGCCTGGCTCTGGGTGAGAAGATGATGTGCTATTCAGTCTCTATAAGTTTGTCACGCTGGCTTTCTGATATGAACTTGGCTGTTCTCATCATCAGAGGAGCTTAGGACTTACTCATCAATGAGGGTGGCTGTGGTACTTTTCAAGGGAAGCTCTGGCTCTTACTTTGAGGTTTCTTTGTTAGCTTCAATGCAGATTCCTCAGCCTACTGGCATAGATCCTTCATCCCACTGGTCCTGACTTTCTAGCTTCCACCACTGACCTTTGGGTCTTCTCAGCACAGATCCATGAAACAGACTTGCATGAGACATGGTAATGGGCTTTAAGGTCTTCAACTGAATGCATGCAAGACATTGCCGTGGAATCCAGGCCCTTAGCTGGATTCTTTGGGTCTTTAGTGTGTGGACAGATTTCCTGACATTTTTGTGCTTCACTCTTTGGGTAACTATTATAAATAATTCTATAAATTAAGTGTCCTATATTAAATTGCTTTCCTTGCAAACTCTGCCTAAATAGTGTCCAGGAATTTCCATTATTCTTTCACAAAAGAGGAGGATTTACTACTCTTCCTCTGTCTCTCCTGCTCAGTGTGTGTCTCTGAACACGAGAAATGATGTGCTCAAGATCCTGGGTCCCGTTGACATTGAGTCCCAGAAACCTTGCCTGCTGATGTCACGCCACTAAAAACCTTGATTTCTTACCCATGTCACAGGCACCTTGCCTTCCGCCACTGTCACTAGGACTTTAAATCCTGACATTGTGTCACAGGGACCTTGCTTTCTTTTTTCATTTTTTAGCTATGCTTTTTATTTTAAAAACAAACAAAAAAAGGACAAAAACAGTACAAAATTTCAAGAAAAGATAAAAGGAAACAGGGAAAGGAAAGGAGAGGAGAGGAGAGGAGAGGAGAGGAGAGGAGAGGAGAGGAGAGGAAAGGAAAGGAAAGGAAAGGAAAGGAAAGGAAAGGAAAGGAAAGGAAAGGAAAGGAAAGGAAAGGAAAGGAAAGGAAAGGAAGCCCCTGTGTTTTCTTATGTCACATCACTTTGACCTTGCTTTCAGGGTTTGGCTTTTCAACAGTGACCGTAGTCTTTGCCCAAATGCACTGCAATACAATGGGAAACTTTAGAACTTTTCAGTGGGATGGTATAAGAACTTGAGTAACATAGTGGGGTGGGAATTTAATTAGGATGTGATGGTGCTGCCAGAGCCTTTACTCTGACCATTTTTGTATCATGTGTATTTGGTAAAGCCAACATCAGAGACTGAAAGTAACTCATGTCCCATCTTCAGCTCTCTGTCCATCTATGCAGTTGCTATAGGCCATTCTAGGGTCCTGGGGTACATCTAATTGCTGGAGGGCATATGTTCTTCCCAGCTTGGGCTTCCAGCAGCAGCAGGAATCCTGCAGGATGCAGGCTTTTAAAGGGAATATCAAAACAGGCTGGGTGGGGGAGACTTTCCCTTCCCATATGTATGGAGATGTCAAGACTGGGCTTACTTTTAGGAGCTGGAGTGTGAATCTGGGCAGCTGCCCAAATTTTAGCTAGAACACTGAGTCAAAGCTGCTTCCAAATCCCTTTGCCATTATTATTTAATGTGCCCATCATTCAAGTTTAGAGGACCTTGTTTTCACAGATTATAGCTGGAACTAGTAGCTTTAAGGGCCAAACACCGTGAAAGAGGCTGCTATTGAACAGAATCAAGGACATAGGGACATCTGTGTATATGAATAGCTTCAGACACGTAGGAAATGAGCACTCTTAAATTCATGTGCACACATATGCAGCCCAGTGGGTCTCCAGTGGATAGATAAATAGCCAAGGCATTAAAGGCAACTGGATCTCTAGGACCAATTTAACTCTAAGTGAATTCTTCTTATGTTGGCTTCCCCTCTAATAATCAGAACAGCCAGCAGAATACCAAGGGCTGTACATGATTTGTCACTTAGTCCTGCAGCAAACACACATGATTCCCCCATTTTACAGATGAGGAAGAGGGCAAGGAATCTGCCTAGATGATATCATCAGGACAGGGCAGTGAAACCAGGACTGTGGGAAACCAGGAGCGTGAAATCAGGCTCAGGCACTGCTGTCCTCCCCTGAACTGTTTCCGCTTCTGCCCATTTCCATGGCTCCCCTTTCTGGTCCTGAGGATGAAGTCAGAAGACTACAACTCTGAACATTCAGCCCCCTCTTCTGTCTCTTTATGATCCGAGTCCACACACCCTCCCTGGTGGGAGCTGTACCTTCCTGGGGCACTTGGTTTTTGCCCATGTTCACCTGGCCTACGGGACAGGAAAAGTCAATGTCCAGTTCTCTCCATAGTTGGACAAAAACTAAACGAGACAGACTGGCAGTGTTGTTTTTCTAGAGTCAAGTGGTACAATAGGGAATACCACTTTTATTTGCTATATATAACACAATTTCCTATATTTTCTTTTTCTAAACGCAGGACTTTTTATTATGAGAAAAGTCTAGGCCTTTAAGATTCACCTCCCTCCAAATATGAGCTGCACTGTATATTGTCAGTGGAATCCTAAGCTGGTCCTCTCCTAATTTAATGTCTGAAAACAGAGCTATGTCCTTCATGGGCTGTTTTCTTCAAGGCAACAAAGGCATGATTGACACTTAGTAAAACTCTGAAATAACATTGTCATCCCCCATCTCAAAGGGAAGGGAATCCAAACTTGGGCCAGATTTCTTCACTTCTACTAGAATGCAAACAAATGGCAACATCAGTAAGAAAATATTCAGGTAGACAGATGTTTATTTCAACAGTTAACATGCAAGCCAGAGGGAGGAAATTTTCTCTCAACACACAAAGTAAATAACACACAAAAAAAGTTCTATTTGTCATTTCTAGACATCAATACTGTCTCAGGTTGGTAATTTCAATCACGTTCAGAACCTGAAAATTAGACTATAGCTTGTTTAATTAACATTTGTTTGAAATGAATATACATTAATTTGAGCATATTTAGGTTTGTTCACTATGAGTATAATGTGAGCTATTATCAAGTAATTTTCCAACCAGAATTCTATTACTGTTTTTTTCACACACTGTTATTCTTCTATTTGTTTCCTTTCCATAGAATTTGATTATGAGAAGTTTCTACAATAGCTTAAATGGGAAGATAATGTGGGAATGCTCTAGGAAATATCAACACATCTCAACTTGCCCTGGTTTGCATCAAGGACCCAGTTCCACTCCTTCCTTTACCTTGGTCTGCTCACCCAAGGGGAGTGTCCACCCCCCTGGGCTGGCTGTGGGATTCCTCCTAGCTCTCAGCTGTATATGTCATGGTGCCATGTGCTTCACCATGATCTGACCACTTCAGAGGGAAGGACTAAGGGACCCATAGAAGCAGAGTCTTGGGTGATGGGAATCATCCTCCTCCACTCATATCTGCCATTCACTGGCCCACTGGCTTTCTTGAAGTTTGATGTCCTAGAGTCCTAGATTCTATAGACAGTTCTGATTCATGTCACAGCAGTATCAGTTTGGAATGATATTCCAGGGTCCTACCTCTGCCAAATGCCTTTCTCCCACCCAAGACAGAAGGAAAGAACACATTATAAAAAAAGTGACTTTTAAGATTATTGATCTAAATACAGAAAAATTTTTAGACAATTTCACATTATTTATTCATTTTAAAGTATTACATCTGTATTTGGAAAGTGCTGTAGACTGGGCTTTAGCCAAAGAAATCTGAAAAGGACCAGGAAGGAAAACATATCCTGGTCCTGGCTGGTGACCACTTACTGAGGAGCAGAAGGGGCTCCAGGCCTTTCTTTGCCTCTGATTTTGGCAGAAGAACCTGGAAGATGAAGACATGGGCTCATCTAGTATAGAGTCACAACCAGAGACAAGGAGTGGCCAGTGTTGCAGGCTAGTCAATAGAACCTCAGGGTTTTTCATACATGAATCAATAGTGAACATTCATACCTCAAACACGTTAAAAATCTGAACTTCCAAATTCTTTTTGTTTCTTACGTAGTAGTTCAATTTTTATACAGGAAATGCCTGGCACTGGATTTCATGACTGGTGATCTAGTCCTGTCTTTTTACCACACGGCCTCAATCCACAGCACAAGCCCAGGACTCCTGGCATTGCCAGCCTCTCTACACTTGTGGGGTCCTTTCTCTACCTAGCAGCTCCAGCTACATCCTCTCTTTCCACTTCCTCACACTCTGCATCAAAGGTTAGTGCAACTGTGTCCTGCTAGTGTGTTAGTGACCCAGGCAGTGAGTACCAGGGTCTACAATCCTATAAGGCAACTTTGGTGGAAGTCACATGGCTTCCCAGAGCAATGGTGGCTGGTATGCAGAGTGACTATAAAAGACCAGATTGAGGGAGACAGGAAAGAATGCAAATGAATATGGGGGTGCATCAGAGTACAAGGCAGCTCCCACAGAAAAATCTCTTTTGTCCCCTGCTATAGGGGCTTGCTTCATTTAAATTGACAGGAGCTCTTCAAATCCCATGGCACAGAACCACTAGAATCCAAAGGCTGGAATTAGAAAAGCAGAGATTCTGAGTGAGCATTGCACTTACAACATTTAAGTCTAACTTTGGAAAAAACCATTATCAGTTGCTGAAAGGTAAGATGATTGGCAATTTCAGTATTGCATTGTAAGAATTTGATCAATTTAATGACCATTTGGCCCTTGAAGTCCAAAGATTCTTCAAATGAGAAAGAGGTGAGGTACCTGCCTGGAGACCAGGAGGCAGGGTATGGAGGAGGAGCTTGGGCTTCACTGTCCTCACTGAAATCTTATGTTCCTGTCCTGCTGATTCTGGGAAGCAGACGAGACATATCTTGATGTCTTTGGTATGTTGGTATGACTCAAAAAGTAATTTCTGGAGAAGTCAAGATGGCAGATCAGTGAGCAACAAAATACAAAGCCTCTTGGGAAAAATAACTCATATGCTAGAATAAAGCATCCTGGAGAGATCCAGACAGAGGGAGATGTATCCTCTTGACACAGGAAGAAATTAAAATGTAAAAAAGCTCATCAAACACATCAGGACTACAACTGGAACAGCTAAAAATTATGGGACACAGCTTTTTCGCTGCAACCCGCTAAGTTTGTATCAGCCTGAATTTGCGCCAGCCGGCAGAGCTGCCCAATCACAGGAACCACAGTAGTGCTGAAGTTGGGGTTTGGTGAGCCCAACAGAGAGGAGCAGAGCCAGCAAAGGACCTTCATTAACCCATGGTCAGTCCTGGGAATGAGACCCGCCACAGAGGAAGGGTGCAACCAAATGGGCTATATGTTGGAATTGGGTAGGAGGAGCCTAAACTGGGAGCAACAATAACTTCAGTTGGGTGCTCCCTCCCCAGAGCAGATTCATGCGATTTGCTTGGACTGGGCTGTGCCCCTGGCTGGGACCCAATGAGCCATCCCAAATTGATTCCCTGCACCTACCATGCACTAACTAGATGAAGGCCCCTGAAATTTGGCTGGCCTGGTGGGGTGGGGCAGGCAGTAGATGGCGGAGGAAACATGGCCAACAGGGAAGGGGGCTGGGACCTGCACTGTATACCTGTGTGGAGAAAGCTGGGACCATGACAGGAGAGAGAGGCAAGAGGAGGCCCCCAGCCTAGAACCCTGATAGCACTGATCCAGGAGAGGGAAAAACAAGGGAGACTGAGGGCGGCAAACACACAACATCAGACATGGCTTCAATGGACATGAAGAGGTATCTTCGTGACCTTGTAGACGAGCTCAAAACTGAAATATTAAATCAGGTAAAGCAGGATATAAGTAGAGTAATAAAAGAAATGCTCTCAGGAAGCATCTCTCAGGAAGATACAGATGGAAGAAGGGAGGAACACAAAAAAAGGAGAGAAATATTCAATAAAGAATATAAAGAAAATATAGAATACATGAAGCAGATTCAAAGAGACTATCACTAAATTAAAAACTCCATTGAAAGCTGACAAAATGCCTTAAAAGAAACTAAGGATGGACTATTAAAACTTGAAGATAAGTTTCAATGTGTGATCATGAAAGGAAAGATCTCTTAAAAATAACAAGGAAAAAAGCAGTAACAATACAAAGGCTAGAAGATGACAAGAGAATCTACAATTTAAGAATAAGAAATGTGAATGAAGAAGCAAGAATATAAACAGGTGAATTACAAAGGCTATTCATGGAAATAATTAAGGAAAATTCCCAAACATGGGAAAAGAAAATGACATTCAGTTATATGAGGCATACCAAACTCTAGCCACCTACAAACAAAACAGATCTACACCCAGACATATAATAATCAAGATACCAGAAATTCAATATAAAAACAGA
>PVLA01007724.1:0-100406 GCA_004027455.1 Hydrochoerus hydrochaeris | reverse complement strand
TGACTAAATGTCAAGATTAAAATGTTAATTGATACCTATTGCCCTGAACCTGGGCCGCCTTCTGCTTGGAGTTGAGGTCAATTAACACCTATTGTTTGGGATTGTCCCTGCCTGGCCCTGGGCCTGGGGCGTTTCCTGCTTGGGGCTGGGGGTTGTTGCCAGGGTTGGCAAATATATATTCCAGCTTCTAAAAAATAAAGGGATTCAGATTCACTAACAAACTGGGGTGCAGTGTTTTCTGTCTCTCAATCGCCGACTCCCTGACTACCTTTGGGAAACCCTAGCCCTGCCGCAGCTGGACTCCGGCAGCCACCGTCCTAGTTTAGGAATTTAAAAAGAGAAAATTAGCAAGAAAACCTAAGAAAAACACACTGGGCAGGAGTGGATAGACAGCTATAAAGGAGACTGAGGAGGAAAAGTCATAGAGCCCAAGATCCATGAGTGTAGTGCCATTGAAGCACTACAGGGGAATAGGCTGAAGAGTAATTAGATTAAAAAAGGATTTTAAAAGATTAGTGCTTTTTATTTAAAAATTTTTTTTTAAATTTTGAGACAGGGTCTTGTCATGTAGCCCAGGCTGGCCTCGTACTCGCTGCCATCCTCCTGTGTCTGGCTCCTAAGTGCTGGAATTACAGGCATGTGCCTTAAGAGAATTCAAATGGCTACTGAAATGTGACCATAAAAACTTGACTTCATTTATATTTCTATAGGATTATGCAAAAAAATGAAACTATTTCTTACCGGTATATGAGGCTCAGCTATGTCCTTCTGAAAATACTTGGGGTGTGAATTAACAATAAACTTTGCTGCATTTTCCCCAGACTTCTTTGCCAATAAAAATGAACGCTATTAAAAGAAGATTCAGATACAAATAGGCACTTAAATGTGATTTAGGTTCAATCAAAAGTTTAAAATTTAAATCTAAATCTAAATTATTCTTCCCCTTCAAAGAAACGTAGCACAAAGTGGAATCCCAACTAGAAACCACCGCCGTACCTCACATATCCAGCTCTTGAGTGACATAATTTCAGGTCACATACGGATCAAAGTATATAAATACAACACATTTAATTGAATAATTTTTTACAGTGTGAAGAAGCCCTAATATTAAAAGCCAAAACCAAAAACTCCAGAGACAATCTCTAAACCTTTCTGATAAAAGCAGTAAAGGAGTCACAATGGCTACCAATGTCATCATTTATAAACTCCTCAAAGGCTTTCACAATTAAATTGTGTATACTCTCATACTCAGACTAGTAAGATAAACAAATCCTAGAAAATTTACATGAACACACTTACAGATTCCACAGCAGATGCTGGTATGAGATAAGGATCATCTTGAAATGCGTAAGGAACAGCTGTGGGATCCTGTGGAGAGAACATCTTTTAGACTCTATTTGTAATAAGACCTTATAAGTTTTGGTAAATGATCACCAATTCTATAACATGCTTTAGTTATGCATTTTACATTCAACATGTAGATTTGTCTGTGTATATATAAATATGACAGAAAGACACATGTGAGAGAAAGATACAGAAGATACCACACGGTCATCCTGCAAGACTTGCCTATGCTTATGCACAACTAAACTAAATAACACTTGGAACTCCTGTGCCCAATTCTTAACACTTCAGTCTCCTTTCAGAGATGACTACTGCTATTTTCAACACTGGGTAAGGAGCCTCTAAATTAATCCTGGCACCAGTTTCTAGTACAAGATTTCCTTCAAAGCCTGACCAGTGCCCATCTGTGCTCAATTTTATCCAAGAGTTCTTCCTAAGAATAGAGGAAATATTGGGTCCTCTAGGTACAAACAGCAAATGTTCCTCCACTTCTTAAAACTGTTTCGGCAAGGCATGGAGGTACATGCTTATAATCCCAGCATTCTGGGAGGTTGAGGCAGGAGGAGCAAAAGTTGAAGCCCAGACTGGCTGAATCACTAGCTGTGAAGATGTACCACATAAATAAAAGCAAGCCAGACAGAGCGGTTCTACGTTAACTGCCCTCGATTATTCCTGCACTCTTCTCAACCTATTGCTTAAGTTTGGCTCTGATCTTCATCACTGTTATTTAATAAGACACCTGCTTGGGCCTCTACTCTTGAGTGATATGCTCACCTCCTAACTTACTACACTCACTCTTCCTCTCAGTCTCCCAATTTTTCTCTCAGTGACTCCTAAGTCCTCTGTGGGCGCTTGAGAAACAACTCCTCCAATTTGTCCCCATAGCTCACATACTCCAACTGAACTTCCCTGGCACAGAGAGAGTCTACCATCACTCACTTTCTCAGTGAACTGCAGAGACCTCTTCTCAGGTTCAGCCAATCCTTGCTCCTTAATATGCTCCACCTATTCCATTCTCTCCTTCTGCAATAATCACTGCTCACTGACTCATTCACCACTAAATGCCTTGTGTATACCAGCCATATTCTAGTTACCAGAGACAAGAAACAAAAGTCTTTACTCCCTCAGAGCTTACAACACTAGTGACAAATCTCCACAAAATGAATACTATGGAGATTAGGTAACAATATACAAGTATATTTAAGGAATCTGCCTGCTGAGAAATATCAGGGAATGGTCCAGGTATATAGATAGCTCAGTCACAAGCATAAGGTTGTGAGTTTGATTCCCAGTACCAAAAAAAAAACAAACAAACAAAAAGCAAGCAAACAGGGAAGCCAGAGTGGACAGGGTAGAGTAAGCAAGCAATCCAAGAGTGCACATGGTCACAGAGGTAATGGGGGTATAGATCATTTAGGTTCTAGAAGCCCTGGTAGGAGTGCTTCAGTTTTTATTCTAGTTACTGTAACAGGAAGCCACTCTTGAATTCTAGGAAGAGTAATGGGATTCAGGGCCACCACAGATGCTGAATTGAGAATATTCTGCAAAGGCCAAAGCAGGAGAGGACAGACATTATTACAAATAACTGTGAATACCAAAGATGTACAAATATTCAATGTGTTATGAGCCGAGTTAAAAACTAAGAACAAAATCCTCCTTACCCTGTTTACTGTGGATGCAAGAGCCTGAAGAACAGCCACTTTATCCCTAGGAACAGCAATCACAAGTTAACCTTGTCAGGGATCTTCATCCTCACAAAGTGAATGGGTAATTCTACTCTCAGTGTCTCAGCCAGAAACAGCTCAGACTCACCTTCAGCTGGTACCTACTCTATCAGGCCCAGACTAATAACAAGTTAGAAAACCAGAAGTGTCTTGCCTGAAGGTGATTAGTATTCACTGGTGCACCTGTTTGCTTTGCTTGCACTCTTTGGCCTGGTCCTCAGTAGCATCACGCAGGGCTGCCCTCACTTCATAAAACTATCTAGCTACCTTCTTCCTATCCACTTTCCTACATGTTCTTACTGTGGGTTTCTGGATGACTTGCCAAATTACAGACACTTAAATCAGACACAGATGAAAACACACAGGCTCCACTTTTGGATCTATTGAATGAGCCTCCAGAATCCATGAAAGACTATCACATGCATCTTTCTTGATTTCTCAAAAGACTCTAGTACATCCTCCTGGTACAGAGCCCTTCAACAGAATATAACTCAGTGGGAAGAACTACAGGTTGGCTATCCAATTTGTCACTTAACCAAAAGAGCATAAATAACAAATGAGATACCTGTCTTAAAATCTATTTTTACCCCTTTGTTAAGACAATGTGTTGTATTTCCCAGACAATTATAACTCTTACCAAGTTAGCACATCTTCCTAACATAATAAACAAATGCCAGTTTGTAACAAATGGCATATTATGTCAGTTTTTTAAAAAAAGGTTGTTTTTTTAAAAAATAATCACAATGAATATATTATCTTTAAAAAAACCAGGTTTAAAGGATTAAGCTAAAGTATCAGCACTCTGTGACCTGACCTTACTATGAGTTTGGTGTTCTTTTAACAGTATTTTTTCACACACATATTGCCATAAAAGTGTAATTCCATGTTTACATAAGTCCACTATACCATCAACATCACTGCACACAAGACTTATTCATTCATATGTTACATTGTAACAACTATTTTTACTATTTACTCATTGATGAGTATTTCGGTTACTTTAAATTATTATTATTCCTAAATTATGAAAAATATGTTCATCCACGTCTCTTTGGGTTTATATACAAGTGTTCCTTTTAAGTAGCTAAGCAGTAAGCAGGTAGGTGCATTTTAAATTCTCACTAGGTCCAATTTCCCTCCAGTTTTAACAATTTACTGCTACAAGGGCTGGGGATTTAGCTCAGTGGCATAAGTGCCAGCCTGCCAAGCACTAACTAGGTCATGAGTTCGATCCCCAATACCCAAAAAAAAAAAAAACAAAAAAAAAAACAATTTACTCCTGCAGCAACAAATGTATTTAAACCATTCAACATTTCCTGCTTGCTAATCTGCATTAACTCCTTCTTGTTAATCTGCATTTTTTAGTCCAACGTCTAATGTACTGACCAAAATTGGGCTCCCCCATTTCCCTAAAATATTAAACCACATGTGGTGGTGCACACCTATACTCCTAGCACTCTGGGACAGCAAAAGAAGAGGTTTGGGCCCAGCCTAGGATACTTGGTGAAACCTACTTTCAAAAAAAGTGAAAAATGAAAAAGGGCTAGGGATTTATAGCTCAGTGCAGAAAGCCTAAGTACTGGGGTGGGGGGTGGTCTCTAAAGAGGAATTTGTGGCCCACAAGACTTCTTCCAGATCAGAAAGCAGATTTCTAAGTTTGGCAATGAGAGGCACTGTACCAGGGACCAATGTACCTCTTTTTGTTAAAGGGACAGATAATAGTTTGGGCTTACGAGTTACATCTCTAATGAAATATTAAAAATAGAGTACACCTGACAAATCAATTCTGAACTAAACATGTATGCATACCTTATATAAAACTAGATAAGGTTATACCCCAAAACTTAAAAATAGTAACTATAATAATTTAAGCTGTATGTAATAGATATTGTTCAAAATGCTGATACAGTCCTCTGAGGTAAGTGCTATCATTAGCCAGTAATGGGACTGTCAGAAATTTTGTTTCCTTTTTTCATATTAGATTTACCCCATCTCTTTTTTGGCAATAAGCATTAATTTCTTTTAAAACTTTTAAAAGTTGTTGGATAAAAAAAAAAAAAGAATGTGAATCTTAAGGTTATAGTCAGAATTCTAAGACTTGATTTAAAGGGCCTTTAGTATTCACTAAAATCATATTACAAACACTTAAGAGGTTTTACTTCTTATACACTCAACAAATGTTGAGTGAAACAAAGCAATCTGTTCAAGCAAACCAATGAGTGAAAAGCTAAATTTTGAGAACCACAATTTTTTCTGGAGACTTCAGTATGGCCTCAAACTCACTATGTAGCCCAGGTTGGACTTGAACTTGCAGAGATCCTTCTACCTCAGCCTCCAAAGTGCTGGGATTACAGGCAATGTGCCACCATGCCTGGCTCTTTTCACATACATCTTACTCCTCTTATTCTCTCCACCTTCCTCCATTTTGCCCTTGAAATTCCCCAGCACCCCTTTCACCTCCTCCCTCTTCCCATTTCTTTTCTTCTCACTGACCAGACCCCCATGTTTTGCTTATTAAGCATTCAACCACTTGCTGAATGAATCCAATGGAATACTCACCAAGTTTTTTTTCTTGGAATGACTACTTCTTCAATTCCTTAATGAGAAAAAACAAATCAGCTTCCTAGTATTACTACTACATACAAAATCTTGATAAAAATGAAACTATTTCAACAGAGTTAATGTACCTGTTATATCAGTTCCTTCAACCTTTGGATGAGCTGTATTCCCAGAATAAAATCTGCAAAAAATGAAAGCTTTAGCTAATGTTCATTAGTGAAGTTACCTGCTTACCTCTACTTACAGGCATTTTGAGTACAAACGTTCCAATTACCATGAATCAAACAGGCTGGATAACTCAGGTCAATGCATGCCCTGACAGTAAAAACCAGTTTTCTTTACTTACAGTAATTTGTGTAATAAAGCTAAAGAGCATCACCCATGGTCTTTTATCTCACATCCTTCCATAATCAGGAATGCTTCAAATACAAAACATAATTTATACTTAGAATTATTGTTATTTTAGTAGAGGCTCAAGTACAAAAAACCTTAACCCACAATATACAATCACTGGCCCACAAATTTTACAACATTCTGACCACACTAAAAATATAGTCAGCATCACACAGGTAATGGGCATGATTAATATTACCTCATATATTCTTTTGATGAAAGGCCTCAGTACAATTCAGAAAACTGAGATGTCATTACACAGAAAAATATGTCCTCCACTACATCTGGCCTCAGGCATCATTTATTTTATCTAGGTGTGGTGGCTTACATCTGGACTCAGAGGCTGAGGCAAGAGCACTGCCATAAATTCAAGGGCAGCCTAGGCTACATAGAGTTCAAGGCCAGCCTGAACTACATACCAAGACTGTCCCAAAAAAAGAAAAAGAAAAAGAAAAAAAAACCTTCTGCAGTACCAGATCTAATGTTTTCTTTTGTGGGGAACTGAAAATAGGATAAATTATTTATTCTGAACTATACATTTTTCCTACTTCCTACGATTTTTTCACATGGTTATCACTGAAACTATTTACTAACATCCAACTGAGGAAAAGGCAAATACTACCAATAGTGAATCTAAAATCAGGTTTTCCTTGGGCTGGGATTTGGCTCAGTGGTAGTGTGTGTAATTAGCATGCATGAGAACCTGGGTTCAATTCCCAGCACCAAAAAACTTGACATAATTAAAACAAAAGCTGATGTAGTGGCTCACACCTGTAGTTCCAGCACTCTGGGAGGATATCAAGTTTGGCTCAACCTGGGTAACTTAACAATTTAGGGAGACCCTGTCTTTTAATAAAAAAAAAAAAAACTTTTAAGAGGCTAGGGATGTAACTCATTGCAAAAGTCATATGTCCAATCCTCAATACTGAAAACATAAAAATGTAAATAAACTTAAAAATTAAGGTTTTCCTTAAGTTAAAAAAAAAAAACCCACACGGTATTTCTCTTTACCTCTGCAAGAACCCTGTAGTAATAAAAATTACTTATACAGATGGTACAAATTCCAAGCCTTAATTACCACAGATTTAAAGAATGTGGGGGTCATACTTTCGCTTTTATGAGAATCTGATCATTTACCTGACCCAAATTCGCCACAACACTAGCCACAGTGACACACAAGGGCTGCCTTACAATTGGGAAAAATCTTTGGTGTTTCCTTGTTCCTCCCAACTGCGTTAAAATGAAAATGAGTAAGGACGGATTTTTTTTTTAGATGGAATTGTTATTGGTCACAACTTGAGCAGGGTCTTGGTTTTGCGGGCAATTCTAACTTAAAGGTATTTGTGACTACACATCTCCCTAAAGAATACATGTGGGTTTATTTTTCTGCGATAGTCTCGCTACACAGTGCAGGTGGCCTTGAACTGATGGCGACCCTCCTGCCTCAGTCTCAGCCTCTTGAGTGCTGGGATTACAGGCGTACGTCACCATCCGGCCTAAGATACGCATTTTGTACTCCTGTGTTTCAAGCCATTAGTCACATGTGCTCGCCCTTGAGGACATGCGGCCCCGAGAACTCGCATGCGCACACTGTAACATCCGGCCTAAATCCGCAGTTATCAGGATAGTACAGGACTAAATTAATCCCTACGTCTTCGTTATGGATTCCCCAAACTTCTCTTACCTGCAACTATGTGACCGTTCACACACACCTACCCGCTGACCCGAGATCTGCAAGCGAAATGCCCTGTAGAACCTCAACCAGCGAGCAAATGCTAGAGCCGCCATCTTTCCATTCTTCGCAGAGCAGGTTGGGAAAGCACGCCCCCGACCTTTAGGGTCATTGAGGGAAAAGTGGGCGGAGAACACGCGGCTAGAACTGGGAGGTTGTAACCTCATGGTTGGAAGTACTATTACAGCAGTTAAAAGCTCACTACTCCTCTCACTTGTCTTGAAGAAATTTTCTAAAACTGTTATTTTAATATCTCATATATCTTTAAATATTTTCAAAATAAAAGGGAGCAAAAATTATGAAAAGCAATTTTTCTTCCCCCCTAGAGAAAAGTGGTCTTGCCCACATAAATAGTCCAGCCTGCGCTCCCCGCGCGCAGGCGCAGTTTGAATCACATGGTTCCTGGTTTGCGGCTTAGTAGAGAGCTCGCGGGTGGTGAGTGCAACATTTCTTTCTGCGTATCTGCTCTCAAAACGGATCTGGAGAATGTTAAGCTCCAAGAACATTCCCTGGCGGCGGCTGCAAGGCATTTCCTTCGGCATGTATTCGGCTGAAGAGCTCAGGTAAGGAAGGAGTTGGTGGAAAGCGTGGCGCTCTTTAGGTGGGCGCCGCGAACTACTGTTCCCAGAAGGCCTGCGCCCAGCCTATCGGCGGAGGGCATATTTGTTGGTTGTTTGTCTCCGCTGAGTTTGGCCGTCCAGACCACGTTCCCGAGCCCGTGGGTCCTCCCTGTGGTGCGACGCAGTGGGACTGGGGATGTCCCACAGGACTGCGTTATCCCCTGCTCATCTCCTCCTTAATTAACTAGCGTTTGCGGAATTTCCATATTTACACGTGGTCATTGAAGAGTAGTTTTGTCTGTATATTGAGTATTCTTTAAACCTCAGGTTAATCGATAGAGCAGGCTGTCTGCTCTATTTTTGCCTAGTTACTAAATCACGGGAACTCTTGTTAGTCCTCATTTTGATCACGGTACCATTTGACACTGAATCATACCCTCCTGAAACTTTACTGTCTTCCAAGATCTTTCTGCTATTTCTGTGACAAGTACTTTCTCCTTTCCTGCTCCCTCGATTAGGCTGTCAACCCACAAATATCTGTTGAGCATCCACTTTTTTGCCAAGTGGTAAATAAGCTAGATGTTCACGTAGCAGGGAACATGGTCCGTGTTCCTTGAGGTCCTGTTCTATTTTCCATCTCTCCCCATGTGTCATATTTATGTTTTATACTGTCTTTTTCATCCCTACTGCCACTGCCTTAGAGCAGGCCCTTACATGTTTAAATTGCCCCATTCCTATCTTGTCCTTTCGACTCACAGCTGTCAAAATGAGTCTTCCAAAATGTGTATGTATTTATCTGTCACTTTTTTTCTCCACTATGGTTTTTTGATACAGGCTCTCACTAAGTAGTTCAGGCTGCTCTTGAACTCACTGAGTAGCACAGGCTGGCCTCAAATTCAGTTCTTCCTTAGCTTCTCTGAGTGCAGGGGTTACAGTTATGTGCCACCACGCCCAGCTTCATTTGCCACTCATAAAACTCTCCAAAAGTTGTTTCCCTTGGATAAAGGATACCTTCTTGCCATAGTTGGTAAAGACTTCAATGATAAGGCCAATCCTAATTTTTAACTGTAACATTATCCCTGCCCTAACTCTACTAAACAACTTGTATATTGCAGAAATTGTCATTATGTTAGAGTATGTGACCATTCCTCAAGCTATTTCTTCTGCTTTGGTGTCCTTTCTGCCAGAGTGACCTACTTCTCTCTGTCCCCCACCAAACATACACTTAAAGGCTCAGTTCAGTGTGCCTCATTTTCTGAGATATTTCTGTACCTAATACAATGTGTTTTAATTGGTTTTGTTCCTGTTTGTATGTGTCTCTGTCCATTAACCTTGAAGTTTCTATGTGTCTTGTTCCTTTTTCTTCGTGTCTGATTGAATAAATAAACTCCTGAGCTATAGGTACCAGTTGTAACAGTGTACTAGCTTATCATCACTAACCATAAATAGGTAGTTTTGTCCAAAAGTAAAAATGTTTTAGGTTGCTTGAGTTTTTTAAAAGATAATTTTAGCAGGTGCACACTTGTAATCCCAGCACTCCAGAGGCTGAGGCAGGAGGATTGCCATGAGTTTGAGGCCAGCCTGAATTACAGAGCAAGACCCTGTCTCAAAAATAAATAAATAAAAAATCAAAAAGATAATTCTAGTTTTCAAATAGGAAACAGCATGAACAAATTTATATCCATCACTAACACTATGGACTGTTTATGATAAAAGTTTGAGAAATTTAAATAATGGTCCATTTTATGGTATTAGACTCTAATAGTTTTCTATGTCAGAGTAAAAGCCAGGTGATCTAGAAGGGCCATTTTGGCCCCAGTCACGCTGGCCTCCTTGCTAACCCAGAACACAGTGGCACACACCCACCCTGGATGTTTGCACTACCTGCTGCTGCTTCTTACAAACCCTTTGGCCAGGTTATTGGAGGATTTGCTTCCTCATCTTCTGTAAGTCTTTGCCCAACTGTCTCCTTAGTGACAGCTTCTCTGGTCACTGATCCGCATCATTCTTTCCCTTCCCTGCATCATTTATCTCCTTAGCCATCTAAAGTCTATCTACCTAATTTAGTGTGTGGCAGGGGGAGTGTTTGTTTTGTTTTTCTTCTCTTCCTCCAGTGGATTGTAAAGCATATAAACATAGAGATCTTTATTTCCCCAGCACCCAAAACTGTGTCTGTCACTTAGTAAGTAAGCAAGCAGGCGATATGTATTTGTTGAGTGTGTGAGTAGATGATAGGTAGAGGAACTGTGTACTCAGCACTTGGCACTTTAAATCCTTACTACAACCATTTATGATGATGCTACTAATTACAGGAAAAGTAATTCAGACCCAGGGAATAACATGTCTCTAGAACTGGCAGAGGTCATCCCCAAACCCAAGTCTGTTGGTCTTAAACTGTGCATCCTGCAGTAGAATCCTTATTGGTACCCCTCCCCTCCATCCCACTCTTGTAATGTTAAAAGGGACAGCAAAGAGAGCAAGTTTTTCCAGGGACTCTGCTTTTCACATGTTATTTTCTTGCACATTCACGGTAGACCATATTCATCTGTTTTGCTATCTGGAAACTCTGATTTAAATGTGTTGCGTTCCTGCCACCTTGAGCCCACTGGTGTTGCATATGTAATCAACCAGCATGGGACAGTCCCATCCAGTGTTACTAGATATACACTGGAGGATTATTTAGCCCTAAAAAGCAAGAAAATTCTGATATATACCATCTACAATGTGGATAAACCTTGAGAACATTAAGTTGCATGAAATAAGCCACTCACAAAAGGACAGACGTGTGTGATTCCACTTAACATGAGATACCTAGAGGATTGATTGAAACAGCAAAATGGTGGTTTCTGGGTAATGAGGATCAAGGAATGGGGAATTAATTGTATGACAGATATAGATTGCAATTTTGCAAGATGAAAAGAGTTGTGCAGATTGGTGATAGGGTAGCCCAGTGTAAATGTACTTAGTACCACACAATTGTATTTTTAAAAATTACTAACATCGTATGTTCTATGTATATTTAATTACGATTTCAAAAATTAAGAGGGAGAAACAAGAAAGCTGAATAGCTTAGTGTTACCTAGTTCAGGATTTTAGGTGAACTCCCAAGTTGGTGTGAAGAGATCACATATAACATCAGGTTAAAATTTCTGATGAAATTTACTTACCACCACCAAGGTAACCATATGGAGAGCCATTGCAGTCCATCTGCCTAAAGGTAGCCTGGGTTTCAGACCAGCACAGACTGCAGTATTAGTGTCCAAGGTTTGAACAGTTTAATTGGTAGATTCTCACCACCTTATACTCAGTGTATACCTTACCTTCATGAAAGCGTAACACTTTTTATACTGATTTCCAATAGGATGTGAGATTGGAATGATTTCTTGTCCTTATCTTTATTTTTTAAATTAGAAAAGTGTTTCAAAGACAAAGTAGGTTTTGTAGTAATACAGTCATGTGTCATTTAGTGATAAGGATGCCTTCTGAGAAGTGCATCAAAGATTTTGTCTTGTGAAACATCATAGATTGTACATACACAAACCTAGATAGCCTGCTACCCACCTGAGCTCTATGATCATTTAATATGCAGCCTGTTTTTGACAGAAATTATCTACAGCCCATACATGACTATTCAACTGTAAATAGGAGCCGCTGTTAAACTAACATAAAATATGATGAAACCTTTTTGTAAAGCAAGTTCCATTTCTTAAAGCTTTGAATAACTGTATTAATTTTCTTGAATTTGCTATTTCTGATTACAAGAGTTGTTGCACATTTCTTTCACCGAACTTAGATTTGGTTTATGTTGTGCTTCCTTCATGAAATCACCCAACTACTCTAAACCTTCTTTTCCCCATCTAAAAAAATACATCTAAGAGAATGCTTAATCTTAGTCAAAAGTGCAAGAAGTAATTTCAAGACCAAGTAAATAATGCTGCTTGTAAAGAATTCTATGTGTAGTATATGCTTCAGCCGTTTTTTATAAAAAGTTGACCAGTGCACTTAATGTAAATTTTGCCGTAGATTTTTTTAAATTTTACCATTTTTATTTAACATGTACTTAGGGGGTATTATAGTTTAGATCTAAAAATGTACCCCACAAGTGTCATGTCTTTGAGGGTTAATTAGGTTGTGTGGATAATATCAATTATCCATTGATAATTTTAGTACCTGAACGTGGTGTTAGGGAGTGGGGCCTAGTTGGAGGTGGGTCTCTAGAGGCATCACCTGGAAAGGCATATTCTTGTTCCTGGGCTCTTCTCTCTTTGTTTTCTGGCTACCATGGCATGAGCAACTATCTTCTGCCATGCCCTCTGCCATGTCATTTCTCCCTTGGAGTTTACTGATCATGGATTGGATTCTCTAAAAATTGTGAACCAAAATAAACCTCTCCTCTGTGAAATTGTGGATGTTGGGTATTTTGTGCCAGCAATGGGAATGTGATGATACACTGAGTAACCATTGTATGCTAGCCCTGCGTAGGTGTTTTGGTGTGGTGATAAGGACTGTGAGAGATTCTGTCCCTAGGACTGTTGGTACGTCAGAGGAAACCATTAATCCCTTGAGTACAGTTTTGTAAATGCTGGAAACAAAATGTTAGAAAAGATTAGTAACCTGAGTTATTTCTTGTTCTTTTTTTTATCTCTTGTAGGAAATTAAGTGTTAAATCCATCACAAACCCTCAGTACTTGGACAGCCTGGGAAACCCATCAGCAAATGGTCTATATGATTTAGCATTGGGCCCTGCGGATTCCAAAGAAGTGTGCTCCACCTGTGTACAAGATTTCAACAATTGTTCTGGGCATCTGGGCCATATTGAACTCCCACTCACAGTATACAACCCTCTCCTCTTTGATGTACGTACTGCCCAGGCTGTCTGGGTCTCAGGGCTGCTAGTGGGATCATGAGGACAGTGTACCTTCCCACAGAAGGAGTCTGAGAAGGCTAAGCTCTAGGTGCTTGTGTTAAAACATTCTCTAGAAAGAAAAAGCTTATAAGAGTCAAATACAGGTTATCTGAAGTACATGGGACTAGAAATGTTTTTGATTTCAGAATTTCTCAGACTTTGGAATAGTTGCAAGTAATAGTGAGCTATCTTGGTGTTGGAACACAAGTCTAAACAAGAAATTCATGTTTCATATATACATATACATCCAGTCTGAAGATAATTTTATATATTTCTCATGTACCTACATTTGTATTTTGAACCATCACATGAGATCAGGTATTGAATGTTCTCCATGTTTGTGCTCAAAAAATTCTGTGTTCTGGAACTTTTGGGTTAGCGATGCTCAGCCTATTATTTTGACTTTCCTTATACCGCTGATTAAGCAAATTTCAATTTGATTGCAGTTGAGAAGAGCTCCAGTTGGATTCTATTCACATGAGGACAGATGTTCAGATTTATTCCCTGTGTCTTTTGTTCCACAGGCTTTGTGCCTTTCAGAAACCTAATGGTGGGACTGGGGATTTAGCTCAGTGGCATAAGCACCTGCCTTGCAAGCTCATGGTCATGAGTTTGATCCCCAGTACCCAAAAAAAAAAAAAAAAAACCTAGTGGTAACTTCCTGAAAACAGAATTTAAGTGTTCTTAAGAGCTCAGAGCTCTTGAAATGGATCTGTAGAGTTTTCTTTGGTAGCAGGAAAAGCAATGCCCCAGAAAGCCCAATAGTCAGATCAAAAAAAAAAAAAAGCTATTAGCTAAAGTCCTGCTCGTGCATGTTTAGTTTTTAATGTCAATGAATGTAGCCAAAGAGAGTGTTTTTAAAGCTACTTGTTGATGTACATGCACTTGATTTGTCTGATGAACCTATTAAAGGTTATTGCTATAGTTTAGTAGCTGGTACAAAAGAAAACTGTCTCACCATAAGTAAAAAAAATTTTTTTTTGTCTCTTTGAGACAGGGTCTCGCTACACAGTTCAGGCTGACCTTGAGCTCACTTTGTAACCCAGGCTGGTCTTGAACTCACAGTGATCCTTCTGCCTCAGCCTCCTAAATGCAGGCATTACAGGCATGAGCTACCACATCTGGCTGCTAAATTTCACATTTTAATAGATTAAAATGAAACCATAAAAGAAAACATAGAATAATATTTCTAATTCTTAGATTCAAAAACGCCTTTCTAAACATAGAGGCTGGAGTACTTTTTTTTTTTTTTTTGAGATAGGGTCTCACTATGTGGTTCAGGCTGGCCTTGGGCTCACTTTGTAGCCCAGGCTGGTCTCGAATTTGCAACGATCCTCCTGTCTCAGCCTCCCGAGCTGAGATTACAGGAGTACACCAACATGCCCAGCCCTGTAGTGAAATTCTTAAAACTGACAACAGAAAGAAAAGGTCTCAGGAGTTCCCAGAATCATCAGGAGTGCTGTATCTCTTTGTAATGTCCTGTTTCTTTTTATCCTTCTCTTTAGAAACTCTACCTGCTGCTCCGAGGTTCCTGTTTAAACTGCCACATGCTGACCTGTCCCCGGGCTGTGATTCACCTCCTTGTTTGCCAGCTGAAGGTTCTGGAAGTTGGGGCCCTACAAGCAGTCTATGAGCTGGAACGAATTTTGACCAGGGTGAGTGGATGATGGTGAACATAGAAATCAGAAAAGCCAAGTAGCAGGGAGTAAGAAATGCTGTGTGTTGTTCCTGATTACCATCCTAATAGTCACTAGAGTATGACTCAAGTGAAAGGTACCTGTGCAGGTAGTCCTTGCAGGGTATAACTGCAATGGCAAGCAGAAACACCAGACTGATACCCAGGATTTGGAGGCAAATTTATATAACGTCAGACAGGCACCGACAGGGAATCAATTATCTCTCAAAGTGTCTGGCCTCAAAGGCCCAGGGAAGGAGGTTTTCATAGGGTTACAACGGGGAGGTACAGAGGTAGAGTACTTGGCTGTCTTTGAATGGTTCCTATAATATGTATCACAGCAACCAGCTGTTTCTAAGAAACAGAAGCAACCAGAACTGTAACAGGAACTATCACCTAGGCAACTGAAGTGTACTAACTGGGAATGATGGGGACATTTTTGCTACACTTCCTCCCTTTGAGTTTCCCAGGCAAATCTTTGCTGGGCATATTACATGTGATCTTTTGAGACAAGGCCCAACTAGAAGCAGTAACATTAGGGTTGTAAGTGATGCTAGGATGGGCCCTCGCCAAGGTCCCCAGTATTGCTTTATTTGAGTTTTTCTCTAAGTTGCTTTTAGGAAGAGACATAATTTAGACCTGTCTGTTTGGTGACACTACTCCGGCAAGGGCAAAAATCACAGCTGGCAAGGAGGTAGAAAAGTAAGGAGTGGGTAAGTAGCCTGAAAAGGCACAAAAATCAAGGGGAGTCATGTATTGAGGTATGGAGCAATCCTGTGAATGGCATTCAGCTATGGGTGGACTGGTCAGCATCTGCAGTGACCAGAGCAGGGCTTTGAGTGCATTGTCTCTTCAGAGTGAGCTTCAGGAGAGCTGTCTGGTCCAGGTCTCTAAGGCGAATTTCTGAAACTTTAAGAGCTGTTAATACAGTGTATGCAGGGTTATCCACAGGTATAGCTGGTCTTTTAGCTAAATTTTCATGAAGCTGGTTACAAGTTGGTTTTTAACTTTCGTAGAGCTTTGTGGCCTGTATGCTGTATGTAGTTTTTATTTAATAGAGTTTTTGAGTTACCTCTGCTGCAAATGTAGGCCCATCGTCGCTGCTAGTGGTCAAGGGTCAAGGGTAGGCCATATCTAGGGATTTTTTTTTTTTTTTTTTAACAGCAGGACCCTGCAAACTTTTGTTGCCCTCTCAGCTCAGGTAGCAAATGCCTCAGGCTAGCCTGAATAGGTACATAGGACACACGAGCACTACCTGTATATCCAGGTAGAGGTCAGAGCCTGTGACACAGACATCAAAGCGCGAGTTGGCTGCAAGGATATGGTGAGGGCAGGTCTGGATCTGATTAAGATGGATCTTCCAGGAGTACTAGGTAAAATTTTCCTGGCTGGGGTTGATGTTTCAGTCAATCAGATCCCCGGAGGGGGTTTAGGAGCATAGGTTTGGCATCGGTAGCAGGTTTCCAAACAGCAGCAAGAAGCAGTGGCAGGAGAGCTCTGGCCAAAATAGCTTTGTCCAAGAAGACCACAACATATCTAGCCTGTCAGACGCCATTCCTAACAGAGCTACTTCCAACCATAATCAGCATGTGTCAGGAGGTTCATTTTTAAGTCTGGTTGGCTGAAAAACAGTTTATTAGTTAGTGATAGGCAGTAGATGGCACTATCCTGTATTTCTATCCTGGCGATATAGCTTTAGGCTATAATTCCTGACTACATCTCCTTTGAGGGCTTTGAAATGAAAACTTGGAAATTACTCATTTGGAAAGTGTACCCAGGGCCAGGGCTGCCATGTCACAGAGCTCTAGGGAGCCTTAGGACATCTTTGCCAGTATCATCCACAGAGGCGCATAGTGAGTGTACTGAATGACACCCTGCATTGTCCAGCTGCGGCCCACATACTCGTTGACTTTGAAAGACTTTTCTTTGCCCTCCAGTATGTCCTGTGTGTCATGAGCATTAAATTTTTTAAAATATTTACTCCATTTTGTTTCTTTGCACTTAGATTTGGTGTGAATAATGCAGAGCACATCACTGAAGCAGTCTGTTTTTCTCTCTTCAAACTAATTTTCTTCCCCCTTGGAGAGGCCGGCCTCAGGGGTGGTGCTTACGTACTGACTTTATTGATCTAACAGTTTTCTTCTTTGTTTTCAGTTTCTGGAAGAAAATGCTGATCCTTCTTCCTTTGAAATTCAAGAAGAATTGGAGCAATACACAACCAAAATTGTGCAGAACAACCTGTTGGGAGCGCAAGGTGCACATGTGAGTTCTCAGCATCTGTTTTCCTGTAACCCTGATTTTAGTGTAATTATCACAGTTTTCTGGGTAGTGTTATTTGCATATGTTTTTGTCTCCTGAAGGTAGACTGAATTTAAATCGCTGTTTTGCCTCTGAGGAGTTTTTGACCTTTCAAGCTATGTGCCTTCCCCTGAACAACTTTTCTCATCTCTACTGCAGGACCAATAAGACAATTTGGTGATGTTAGGTTATCTAGGTGTAGCATCCAGCAAGCAGCTGCTTTGAGAATGATGTCTGTCCTTTTCTTTTTTCTCTAACACTCTTTAAACCACTGTTACCTCAGTTTCCCTCCACCCCATAGCACCTGTGTAATGAATGGGGTGGATAATCAACCACAGTACTGATCCTGAAGTGAGATTCACCTCCTGCCTAGTTTTACACCAGAGGTTCTGGTTTAGTTGGTGGAGGGTGGAGCCCATGCTGAGTTCTGAAGCTCCCAGGAAAACCACTGTGAAAATGCCTTCCTCAGCCCTAGGTCCATCTGAGGGAGGCAACATGCTGGGACCCAGCTGCATCCCAAGAGGTTTGTTTTACAATTAATAGTAACCAGCAGTTACTGAGTGTTTACTGTGTTCCCAGATTGTACTACTACTTTCATGGTCTCTTTATATTAGTAACAGTGTTCTGAGGTAGTTACTGTTCTTATGCTTTACTGTGAATGAGAAGTGAAGCTGTAAAGAAGACATTCAGTAATTGGCACAGCTTGGGTATATGAGGGGACTCTGGGGTTTTGTTTTGTTTTAATGGCGCCAGGGCCTCTCCCACTAAAAGTCCCTCGGCTCTGTGGGAAATTTTATATAGGAAAGTAAGGGCAGTTTCCGCTAGTTAAAAATAAAACTTAAATGCCACAGAATGAATACACGTTGGGTTCTCTTCAAAATGGCACTCCAGGGTCCTCTGACTTTTTGACAGGTGAAGAATGTGTGTGAGAGCAGGAGCAAACTCATCACGTATTTCTGGAAGGCACATATGACAGCTAAGAGATGTCCCCACTGCAAGTGAGTATCTGGGTGCCACTGTTCTCTTTCACCAAGAATGCTTTGCCAGTCACTCAGAGCTAGTGTTACATATCACATTGGGATTCGTGTCTCTCCTTAATCACCGCTGTCCTATGTGCAGGACTGGGCGGTCAGTTGTCCGAAAGGAGCACAACAGCAAGCTGACAGTCACGTATCCAGCCGTGGTGCACAGGAAGCCTGACCAAAAGGACACAGCGGGCCTGGGTAAGCAGCCTGAGGGATGGCAGGTGCACGCTGGCCATATCTCATGCATGGCCTTCAGATGTGCCCTGAGCTTGGGGAACATGTTCGCAAGGTGCGTGTTTGGGTGTCACAGGCACAGTGTTCAGGCTTCTCGCCACAGAGCACTGCTGGGGGGTATTGGATGAAGCAGTGCTCTTCCAGTGGCTCTTTCTCTGCAGGATGTTTGAATAAGAAATACAGAATTTCATCAGACAAATATGTTACAACATATCATTGTAAAACAGATGTGGAATGAAAAGTGGTGAACAATTTTTAAAGAGTTCCAGCCAGTAAAATGTTAGTGCCATCTACTGATTGCTCCTGGGTGTTCACTGAGGCCCATACAGGTGGTCAGTCTAGACTGCTGTACCTTTAGGGGTACTGAGGAAAAATGTTTGAAACTGATCATTCTGCCTTTTGTTTTAATTGGTAGTAGTAGGCTTGGTTAAACATATTTTCTTGACTTTTGTTCTAAAGGGGTAAGGATTAAATAAAATACTTGTGTAAAGTACTGAGATGTGTATCTGCCATTTGTATGTATTCTGTAGATGTTAACTATTGGTTTTTTAATCATGTAATCAACGTGCCAGAATAGAAAAAGCACAGTCTAGGATTGACAGGTGGCCCTGCTGGATACTCTGCATGGCTTGGGGAAAGCTACTTCCTGAAGCTGAAGCTTCTTACTCGTATTCTGGCAGTATCAAAACCTTGTGCCCAGAGCAGAGGAAATTATGTTATTCATGAGAATCCATAGCAATAAGGGATTCCCCACCCACTTACCCACCGGGCTTGAGACTATGAAACAAGCAAAAGAATAAATTCCCTTCCTAGAGATGTCATTTGTGTTTTTTGTGCTGAAGTCTCTGGCAAGGGTGAAGTAACATCAAAATTATTTTTTGTGGAGTTTTTGTTTGTTCTTTTTCCAAGACTGAAATCAGAGGCCTTCATGCAGTGCTATATCTCCAGCCCTTTTTTTATTTTTTATTTGGAGACAAGAATTTCACTAAGTTGCTCAGGACTGACCTGAATTTTTTTTTTTTTTTTTTTTTTTTGGTACTGAGGATCAAACGCGGCCTTGCACTTGCCAGGCAGGTGCTTAAGCCACTGAGCTAAATCCCCAGCCCCAACCTGAACTTTTTGATCTTCTCTCCTCAGTCTCCCAGAATACGAGAATTTTAGGCATGTGCTACCTGGGGTGGCCAAACCTTTTTTTTCCTTTTGGTTTATTTTGTTTGTTTTAAGACAGTGTCTTGCTATGTAGTCCAGGCCTTGAACTCACTCTGTAGTGACCTCAAACTTGCAGTGATTCTCGTGCCTCAACCTCCCAAGGCATGTATTACCATGCTTGGTCCTGTTTATTATTTTTAAGTAAGTTTTATTTTAGAATAATTTCAGACTTTTCTGCAGAGAAGTAGCAAACATACTAGACTTCCCATGCGTTTTAGAAGCATATGTCAAAACTTAGCAAAATTTAACATTGGCATGGTATTATGAATTAACTTACAGATTTTATTAGAGGTTTGTGAGTTTTTCCAGTAATGACCTTTTTGTGTTTTAGGATCCAATCAAGGATACCTCACTGCATTTAGAAAGCTTTCTTAAAAGCTGGGGCTATAATTCAGTGGGAGAGCATCTGCCTAGCATGTGCAAGGCCCTGGCTTAAGTCCCCAGTTCCACAAAACAAAGAAATCCTGCTTCATTTTCTTTAATACCAGTGAATAGCACAAGATTGTATTTCCCTTGCTTACCTGTAAATTGCTCTTAACACAATTTTCCCTTAACACAAGTTGGAAATTGTTACTGCAGCCCTTAGGCTGTGCTTGAAACATGCTAGTAGAATGAAAACAAAGACAGTCAGAATGCTAGAACATAACTGTGTCTGTGGGGCAGATGTCCAGCAGTTAAGTAGTCTTTTGGTACCTTTGCCAAATGCATTCTTTTGATGTGACTTATCCCTGCAGCCATAAGAATAAGATGTTGTACCCAGAAATTTGCACAGTGGAAATGTGTAGACAGTACTCTTCATCAGCTCCAGGGTAGGGTTTTGCGTTTAACAAACATTTGGTTGTTGGGCATTTGGCATTATGCCGAAGGCCAGGTGTGTGGGTGACCATGGTTCCAAGATGGCCCTTGCTCTCTAAGGAGACTGCAGGTGACAGACATTAACCAAGAGTAACTCAGTCAGTCCTCACACCAGAGAGAGCAAAGCAGTAACACCTCTTAAACAGTCCCCAAGGACTGATAATCCCAGGAGGAGAGCCATAAGCTTATGAAAAGCTGTGTAGCTCCAGGGAGATCCCCAAGCCCCTGGAGTACATTAGCATTTAGATAAGAATTCTTGCAGCCAAGACACTCCCACCTGTGTTTTCCCAGGTTATGTAACCTCCAAACCCCCTTTTCAATAGCAGCTGTTATAGTTGAAATAAGTACGTATTTGCTGAGTGTGATGGCACATACCTGTAATCCTAGCACTTGGGAGGCCGAAGCAGGAGGATTGCAGTTAGAGCCCAGCCTGAGCTACAAAATGAGTTCAAGGCCCTCCTGAACTGGCATAATGAGACTCTTTCTCAAAAAACAAATCAAATCAAATCAAATCAAATATTTGAGATGCTTTAAAATTCCAGCCAGGTAGATTTCATTGTTACACGCAGTTGAAGAGCCTTGTTAGGGGCAGGTACGGCTCTTCTGAGAAGGTGGCCTCTTGCAGGTCTCTTCTGACTCTTAAGATCCTGTGACTGAACAACCTCCATGTGCCTTCAAGGTGACCTAAACTGCAATGAGGGCCCCTCTGGGACAGGAGCTGGGGAGATCCAACCAATGTTCCACAGCCCTTCAGACATGGTTAGTAGGAAAGCTGAAGTATTCAGTTCCAGAAATGCTCACAAAATTGTTTAGGTTAATATGGTCTGGTTATTTTCCCTACTGACCATATGTAGCTTTCTAATGTGATTCTAAGGTCAGAGCTACTCTTTGCATATCCACACTCTCTTCTTTTGCATTAAGTGGTTGAAATATTTTGCTGTTAAAGACATTAAAATTCTCAATGTGCATATTCCTTTACTTAGTAATTTCTGTCACTTTATACTAAGGAATTTGAGTATCTACAGCATTGCTTAAATAGCTCAAAATTGGACATGCGTAGGGCCAGGATTTAGCTCAGTGGTGTAAGCGCCTACTGGGCAACTGCAAGGACGTGAGTTCAGTTCCCACTGGGGGAAAAAAATTGGACATGCTTCCACGGCCTGTCATTAGAAATTGATTAAATAAATTGACGATGTATATATTATTATCCAAACTAGAGATTTCTATAAAATAGCAGACCCCAACTTTTTTGACACCAAGGACTAGTTTCATGGAAGAGAGTTTTTTCACAGATTGGGTAGTGGTGGGATTTTTGGAATAAGGTTCTCATAAGACTGTGCAGCCCAGATCCCTCGCATGTAGAATTCACAATAGGGTTCCTGTGCCTAGGGGAATCTCATGTCCCTGGTGATGGCGAGCAGCTATAAATACAGATGAGGCTCTGCTTGCTCTCCACTCATCTCTTCATGTGCAGCCCAGTTCCTAACAGGCCTGAGGCCTGTCCCAGTCCATGACTCTGGGGTTGAGGACTGTACTCTCGGCAAAATTCCAGTGTGATCAATCTTGCCTAGTGTGAGAAACCAACTCAATCTATTTCTCACATCCTAGAATGGTATTTGTGAAAAGAATATATGTACATATTTATTCATAGACATGTTTGTACTCATTTACCCATAGTTCTCCTCCTTCAAGTCTATGGGCAAGTGCTGTATGTAGTATAATGTTACTTACAGCAGCAAAAAACAAAAAAGGAATAGATCTAAATATCCAAATGTGATAATATGGTTACATAAGGTAATAGCTGTATGGAATGTCATCCACCATTAAAAATGATAGGCAAAATGTTCATATGATACCGAGTGAACAGAGTGGTGTTCAAAGTAAATACACATTTAAAACTGCAACTGTGTAAAGCACTAGCATAACTAAAGGACTGAAAAAACATATAAAAGTGATAGGGCTTGAGGTGTAGCTTAGGGGTAGAGTGCTCACCTAGGATACAAAAGGCCATGGGTTCAATGCCTAGAACAACTACACAAACAGAAAAGTGGAACAGTGCAGTGGACAGTGGTAATGTTTTCTTTTTTACTTTCCAGGTTTTATCTAACTACTTCGTTTTCTTTACTCTAGATATTAGGTTAAGGGGGAAATTAGAACTGAGAATATGGTGTTTAGAGATTGGTTTTTGTGGTCAAGTTTAGGCTTTGCTGGATGCAGACAAAGAATTGGTAAATCCTACTCAGGGTACTTGTTACTGACTTAATGTGCTTTGATTTGCCAGCTCCAGGAATTGAGGAATCTCAGATGGGAAAAAGAGGATACCTGACACCCAGCAGTGCCCGGGAACATCTTGGTGCCATTTGGAAGAATGAAGGTGCTGTACCAGCACCTTCAGGCTAAAAGAAGTACCCTTTTCTTTTCCAGGCTTTAATTTCCATGACTTATTACTCTTTGCCTTATTATTTTAATTTTTTAAGAAGCTGTGATTATTGTGGCTGTCTCCCGAAGTCAGCCCATAGCTTTGGGGCAGGCATTAGGCTACAGTGAATTCAAGCCGTCACAGATCCAGCACTAAGGCCTTGCCAATCATTGTTACTGACCTGGTTATAAGACAGCTATATATCTACTTGCTTAATATAGTTTAGCATGTTTCTAGAAGGTTCATTGTAACTCACCTTCTTTTAAATGTCCAGAGATAAAAGGCTTTTGTCATATTTCTGTGGGAATTCCTTCTGTGAATCAAACACTGAAGTCTTCTTTCTTTATTAGAATCTGTATCCATTTCAGGTCTCTCTAACTGAGGAAATCCTCCCTTCACTTTTGAGTATATAATAGAACCTACGTATCATATTCAAGCCCTCATGCCAATGCTCTGAGAGTGTTGTGGGACACCAGCTCTGATCTCTGTAGAATGATAACAGATGAACGTTTTTGGGCTGAGCATGGTGGTGCGCATCTGTAATCCTAGCACTGGGGAGGCTGAGGCAAGAGGATCGTTGTGAGTTCAAGGTCAGCCTGAACTGCATAGCGAAACCCTGTCAAAAAAAGACAAAAAAATTTTTTTAAAAGCCAAACAAACAGATGAACATGTTCTTAAAAGGCTATCAAAAAAAAAAAAAACATGCTGTAATTGTTTCTGTAACAGGCCCCTAGCACATTTTATTCATTTTTCTCTGTGATTGTTTTTGGTTTTTTGTGACAGTCTCACTGTATAGTCCAGGCTGACCTTGAACTTGCCATCCTCCTGCCTCAGTGTGCTTCACCATGCCTGGCTTATGTGCACAATTTTAGGTTACCAGAAACCTAAAATACATCTCTGATCCACAGAAGATCCCCTCTTGGCGTATCTTGTAAAGGATGTTTTGTTCTGTTTTGTTTTAAGAATGTTAACTTTATTTTGGGTTGATTTTTTTTTGAACAATTTTTTATGTAAATGTCAAAGTAGTAAATGCTTTTATATATGCGTTTCAGGCCTGATAGTACAGAAAAGTAATTGAAAACAAGGGAAGGCTTGTTTTGTTTTGTTTTTCCCCTCCATTCCTGCCCATCGGTCAGTCCCTGGTTTAACCGCTGTTCCTGCAGTGCCATCTTTGTATCGTAACCTTGCTTGCAGGTACACTTCTATACACAAAAGGCTTTTTTTTTTTTTTTAAGAAAATAATATGATTGTACTCCGCATATTATCTTCTATCGTGATATTCTTCTCATCAGTAATGTTTTTGTGGCTGTCCTCCTATACCCTTACATAGAGATTTAAATGGTCTCTTTGGTTCATTTCAAACACAGGCTTCTTTCTAAATTACCTCTTTTTGGGACTGGATGATGTTGGCATGGAGTCCAGATTCAACCCCAGTGTGTTCTTTCTGGATTTCCTAGTGGTGCCACCCTCCAGGTAATGCGCTTTACTTAATTTCCCCTGAAAAGTGTCGGTTGCAGGATTATAGAAGGACCTTTAGGAGGAGGGGGTGGGAAGGTTAAGGGCACAGAGAAACCAAGCAGCTCTGGGTTGCATGTGGTGGGAGTCCTTGCCTCTCCTATTGCTGTGAACACAAGAGGACGGTTGATTGTGGTTTTGAGCATGAGAAGGTGGGCTGCTTACAGTTGGTGGGGGAGAGGCTGAAACTCAACCCTTCCTTCATGCTAAACATTCCTTGATTCTGTGTGCCCCATAGGTATCGTCCTGTCAATCGCCTTGGGGACCAGATGTTTACCAATGGCCAGACAGTGAACTTGCAAGCTGTCATGAAGGACATAGTTCTGATCCGGAAGCTTCTGGCATTGATGGCCCAAGAACAGCAGCTTCCTGCTGAGGTGGAAGCACTCACCACAGATGAGGTCAGTGCTGCCCGGGTGCTAATACCACAAACTGCCCCCTTGGTTCTGACCCTGTGCAATGTGGACACAGACACCGTGGGTGATGCAGCAATGATGACCATATGTTTTTGGAATCCTTAGAGGGAGCCAAGAATTTAGCATGGACCTAGTTAATTTTAGAGTGACAGACCTGGGGCTGAGCATGGGAAAGTCACAGCTCAGGTGTCAGTTCTTCCCCTAACAGCTGTTCTGGGAGAGCCTTGGTTGAGTCACTTTAATTTCTTGGATTCTTCTTTACTCTAAGATATGTAAGGCTTATGGTGATGTTTCACCCAGAAGCTGTTCTGCCACCAGCAGCTAGCAGCTCTTAAAAGAAATAGTCTGACTTCCTCTGGGCTATAAGAACATGCCCCATCAGTCACAATGCTAGAACTCACATCAGCTGGCCTTGTTTTGGGCTCTGTGAAGTCCCTGGCATTGGGGCTGGGAAAGCAATGTTGTAATATGGAAATTTCCCAGAATAAAACTATCTCACCTGACCACTGAGCCCCTTCAGTTCTCTAGCCTTGTGCTAGGTTTCTCCAGTGGTTCTTTTTTTCCACAAAGATTTGCCTCTATTTTCAAGGGGCATCAAAATAAAATTGGATCTACCCTACAGTCTTCCCTCTGAACTGGACTACCCTTACAGGGCATGTCTCTCTTATATTGAGAATCTGTTGTATGCATACCAATGCTAACCACTGAGAAAACTAAGCTTTCTCTGGATTTGCTTTAGTGGGTCTTTGTACTTTGGAGTATAAAGACTAATCGGGCACTCAGTAAACTTGCTAAGGTTGACAAGACCCTTCCCAGCCCAGTGATACTCTGGTTGCAGATAGAAATAGCTGTCTCCATCCTTGGTTAGAAAAAAGGGCGGCTTGATCTGTGAAGAACCAAACAACATTGTCTCTGGTCTCTGTCACCTTCAACACATTGTTAGGTTTCTTTTCTCAGGTGACAAACCCTGGAGGACATAGGACAGCTGTTTCCCAGGTCAGATGGAGCCAGTAGGTGGCGCTTTACAGCAGGCTAAGTTCTCTTTCCCTGGGCAGATGGAGAGAGAAGAAAAGACAGTGTTGGGTCAAAAATATTAAAAGGTTAAATACTCAGGCGTGAAGATCAGCAGGTAACTTGACATAGACCACCTGAGTCCCACATCATAATTGATGACATATAGCAGACATTTGTCCTTTGAAGAAATGGTTCCATCTGCATTTTTTTTGTAAGTTGGATCAAGTTTTTTCTAAAACCATAAGTAAAGCCAAAATTCCAGATGAGATTTGGTTATCTGGCAGGATATCAGAGCTTCAGAAGTGTCAGTTCCTAAATAGTAGGGGACTTGAGCTGTGTCTTAAGAAAGGAGGCTGCTTATAAATTTTGAATTCATTTGACCTCCAGAAAGAGACAGGCTGGCATACATGTAATGGGCCTAATGTCTCATTGGCATGTACTTACATGATTTTTTAATTGGCACTTTGCCGTCGATCTGATCTGTCAGATTCAAAGCTCCTTTTTTATCAGAGCTAGGTAGAGAACCAAGACAAAATGTTTGGATTTTTGTTTCCCTACCAACCTGTTTTCTTGGTTTTATTTTTCCAGAAAAAAGACCCTTTGGTTGCTGTGGATCGGTCATTTTTAAGTATGCTTCCAGGCCAGTCTCTCATAGACAAACTTTACAACATTTGGATTCGCCTTCAGAGCCACGTTAATATCGTATTCGATAGTGAGATGGATAAACTAATGATGGAAAAGTTCCCTGGCATTAGACAGGTAAGCAGTACATTGGCTCTGCATTGCTAAAGAGGGTGAATAATAAACATTTGTAGTAAAACAAGAAAACAATTAACATAACTGAGCTTCTAAAAAATGTTTTTCTATGGACCTTTTTGCCCCATACAGATCCTAGAGAAGAAGGAAGGCCTGTTCCGAAAGCACATGATGGGGAAGCGAGTAGACTATGCGGCCCGCTCGGTCATTTGCCCGGACATGTACATCAACACCAATGAAATCGGGATTCCGATGGTGCGTGTTTGGGGAAGAGCTCATTTGCTGCCTGTGGGCCATGGACAAAAGTGCCAGAGAGGGCAGATGACAGGGTGTGCGGCACATTGGAGTGGCGGGGGTGTGGAGAGCTTCTGCCTCTTCCTCACACAGGAGGAGCCCATGAGGGGGCTGCTCGGGCTGCTGCATGCTGTAACTCTCCTCACCGGGCCTTGACACCTACCCACAGGGTGGTCCTGTTTCACACCCATGCTGTCTCCCTGCCCTTCTCAGCCTAGTCTTTAAACCTCCTTCATTCAGTTGAGTACGTGACAAAAGACAGGAGCTGGGCAGGAACATGTGACCTTGGTTACCTGGTAGACTAAAGGGTTAGAGAGTTGCCCCAGAGAGGAGGTATGTGCGTGTCGTTGGGCACTGCCCATCCCTCAGCTCCTGCATTAGTGTTCCTTGGCGAGCCAGCTTCCTTTCCTCCCCCTGCAGTTCAGGCTGTGGTGCTCATTAGCAGCGGCCCTTCAAGCAGCTTCTCCCTTAATGGGCCTTGAGTTCAGTATTGCGAAGATGGTTTAATTCCCTCCGTGGAGTCTCATTTCCTCCCATGCCACCCTCCAGCTTCTCTTGGGATTACTGGTAATGAGTGGAGCTGTGGTATTCTGTGTCTCTTTTGAGTGCCCTTGAGATTCCTAGAGCTAGGCAACAGCGTGGTGTGTCAGGACAGGGTCAGTCCTGTGCCCACTGCCCACTGGAAACTTCACATCCCAAAGCTCTGCCAAGTGACAAGGAAAAACATTGTGTGACCTGCATCTGAGGCCCTGGGAGAAGAGGCCTTCTCTAGACAGAGGCTGGGGCTGCTCCTGTGGACTTTGGCTTCATGGGGCCTAGTGTACCCCCAGCCTCAGGAGAGAACTTTAGTGCATCCTTTCTTTCTCCCATTCTTTCTCCCTTTCTTTCTAGACTTGTCTTGAGTCTAGATTCATTTGGTGGTGGCTTATCCTCTGAGGAGACCCTCTAAAGTCACCGCTGTGCTGCGCACGCCTGCCTCCAACCTGCCCCAGATCTCAGGGTCACAGAGGCCTCGAGATTTTACTCACAAGATGGCTGGGAAAAGCAGAGCCAACGAAACTGCCTCTTAGCCCCTCATAGCACACACTTCCCGTATAGTACTGTAGGATGTGTCACTCAAGCAGGGAGATGAGGTAAGCCTGGGCAATGAGCTGGAACCCAGCATTGAGTCAGATCACAAACCCATGTTCCGGTGGTAGAGACAGTGAACAAACAAATGTGTATATCAGCACTCTGTGAGACAGTCAGTGAATTAGCAAAAATTAGGATAGGCTGAGGGAATAGGGGTGTGGGAAAAAGGGTGGCCAGAGAGAGGCCTCTTATAAACTGTCATTGCATAGAGATGTGCGGAAAGTTGGCGTGTTCCTTTATGGAGGACTTCCTAAAGCCTTTGATGGATTTGCATGTACTTTGAGGCATCAAAGGGGTTTGTAATATTCAGTAGCTCGGAATCTTAACCAGGGAACTCATTTTTCTTGGAGAGTGTTGTGGGCCTTCCTTCAACTGACTATGCTGCCCTTTCTTAGGTATCAGAATTGTAAATCTGTTTGATCTCTGGGTGGCACCTCAATGGCAGTAGCTGCCAGAATTGTTAAAGGAAGGGCTTTTGATGTCGCCTCTGGGCTCAGGGTGGTTGCCGTGATCAGCTAGCGATGTCTGCTAGCATGGGGAGGAGAGTGGTTGGGAGTGTTTGAGGACAGGTATCGCCACCTATCAAACACACATCCCACACTATGTTCCTTTCTTTGTGGCCTTTGAATTTATTGGCTTGGGAGGAAAGGATGAAGTTTTAGAATGAGTTTAAAAAGGTTAATGCATTAACTACAACACTTCAGTTGCTCAGACTGACTGCTGGGTGTTGCATTGCTAAGCAAAGGGCCTTCTTCCTTAAGCAGACAGCTCAGTAGGAGAAAGTCATGCATCCTGTTGACTCAGAGTTTGGATCCCAGTAATCTTTTTGTGTCCACCCTGAACATCTATATGTACTCCTCGCTTGTAGGTATTCGCCACAAAACTGACCTACCCTCAGCCAGTGACCCCCTGGAACGTCCAGGAACTGAGGCAGGCAGTCATCAATGGCCCAAATGTACACCCCGGAGCCTCCATGGTCATCAACGAGGATGGCAGCCGCACAGCCCTGAGCACCGGGGACGTGGCCCAGCGGGAAGCAGTGGCCAAACAGCTCCTGACACCAGCCACAGGGGCACCTAAGCCCCAGGGAACAAAAATTGTGAGTAGCAGGCAGGTCGGGTCAGGGGCTCAGGAAGCTGTTGTCTGGCTCCTCAGTGCTGCCACTCAAAGGGTGGTTCTCAGATCAAAAGAGGCAGCATCCCGGGAGCTTGTGAGATTTACAAGCTCTCTCTCCTCAGACTGAATTAGTGTCTCTGGAGGTGATGCGTGGTGCCAGTGATAACCAATAACTGGAAATTCTAACTAATGCTCCAATTTAGATTGTTCTTAGGGCTGTGTTATGAAACTTTTTGTGGGCTCCGCTAGAAAGAGTGCATGATTGATTAGCTGTGTTGCTAAGGGCCTAAGATAAACACATGACAACATTTGTGGCTGTGTCCTGTAATAGCGTGCATGCTCATTAAGGGGAAGTAGCAGAAAACCTCTAACTAGAGGCAGACATCGTCAGAGTGAAATGGATTTGAGTGTAATTTAGCAGTGACTACCTAGAAGCAAGAGGTGACTGAGCATGTTTTCTTACCTCTCTATGTAGCTCTGAGATCTCTCCTTGCTCCTTGACCTGTCATGTCCACTGGCTGAGTAGCTCTTCTTTAGTAATGGGTTCAAGTTATACAAAGTCTTCAACAGCCTCAAAGGAGCTTTGGAGGATCAGAGGATAATGACACATCCTTGACCTTGTTGTCGAACCCACTGATCCCTGCTGTTCTTTCCCATCAACAGCAGCGCTGTGGGCCTGTCCTCTTGATTTCCTCCTTCTCACAGCTGTCCTCAGGTAGAGCAGTAACTCTTTACAAGCTTAAGTCTGCTTTGGTGACACCATACATGCACACCTCAGATGAAGTTACCTGTTAAGTTATTTTCTTGTGCATTGATTCAGCTTGATTTCCAGGCTCGTGGGATGATTCTACCCTTTTTGTGCTTGGCATTTTGCTAGGAACTGTATGAAGGATGTAAAAGGAAGCAGGGTGTCTCAAATAAGAAATAATCTTATTCTGTGAAGTCAGACCTGTGAAACAGTCACAGTAGGAAATGATGAGAGAAAAAATTGGGAGTGAAGAGTTCAATGAGAGCTCAGGTGGCACTTAGGAGCCCTGAAGGTTAAGGCTTTGCTGGGCATTGTGGACGAGACCCCTGCTGTCGTGAAGTTTACAGCACTGCTTAATGGTGTGTTGGACTCCTGGGAGACCACTGATGACGGACAGTGATTTTTTTGCACATGATGTTCAAGGGGACATGAGTTTGAAAGGAACCTGCAGGGTGGGGTGGAAGGTCACATCATCAGGAGGAAGTTAGGAGCCAGGAAATGAGGCAGCCTAGAGCGCTGCAGGGGGAACCCAGGGCTGATGCGTGGAACCATTTCAGAGGGAGAACCAGGGGGCATTTGGCCATACATTGTGTGTCAAGGCTATGCAAAAGAGATGGGATGACTGGTTTCCAGCAGGGCAGAAGAGGAGTGCCACTGGGGGAGTTGCTTCTGGGCCCTTTAAGTTTATAGCAATAGTGACAAAACAAAGGGCCCATGCCCTGTACAAAGTAGAAATATGGGACATAAATGTAGGGACCATAGAGTTTAAGAGAAAGCTGTAAGAGTGTAAAACTCATTGAACACACAGTGCTATGGGGAGAGAGAAAGCTGGAGTGCAGAAGCAAGAGAGAAAGAACTAGGGTGGATAAGATTGGGTTTGTTCATTTTGTGTCTGCGCCTATTGCTCACTTGCAGTTGTGGGGTCCTTTGGGGTCAGGTGACGGTCACTTGTGAACCAAGTCGAAGGAGCTAGAGTTTTAAAGCCTTCGTGATGAGGAAACAAAAACATTAAGTATCTAAGGAGATTTGAAAGTTAAAAAGAGGATATAGGGGTTTTAAAATTATTGGGGTGTGAGAATGAAGCACAGGCCCAAGGGAAATTAGGTTAAGGGTACAAAAGGCAGGAAGGGGTCAGCTCAGGAGAGGAGGTTGGGCTCCCTGTCTGCTGGGTGCTCTTGGGTAGTGAATAAGATCTGAGTCATTTGAGGTCAAATGAGGGTGGCCCAGTTTTCTGTCTTTCAACTTGAATTCAGATTCACAAGTGCTCAGAGTGTCCCTGGTTGGCTTGCTGATCTCACATCTCAACCAGCCTCCAAGCTCCTCACTTACCAGTCCCTATCAGTGGGCTCATTTTCCCTTTGGTTTTGGTTTTAGTTCTTCTCATGCTTGGGATGCTTTCTTCTTCCCCAGCCCCCACAGCTAACTACTATTCCTTCAGCAAAGTCGTCTTTCCCTTATGGTCAGGTAGTAAATACTTCAGGCTTTCTGGCCAGATAGAGGGACCCTGTTGTAACTACTCAGTTCTTTAGTGCCATGTGAAAGCATGTGTAGGCAAATGGGAATTGTTGTGTGCCAATAAAACTTTATTTACAAATAAAAATGGGTAGCCTGCTGACTGGGCCTGCCCCCTCTAGTGTCCACCCTCATCTGTCTGTGGCTTGTGGCCTTCATCGTGTTATGACATCACTGTGTGTGCACTCACCTTTCAGCCCTAGAGTCCCTAGATTCCAGGAGTAAAGGACAGGCTGTTCTCTGCACTGCAGCCCAAGGTAGGAGGCATCCAGAAAGCAAGAGTGTGAGGATCACCATTGAGCTCCAGTGAGGTGTGAAGGGCTGTGTTGGACCTGATGACAGTGACTGAGAGGCAAAGACAGGAAAGACTTTTAAAAAGAAAAAGTGATCCTCTCATCAGGATCTGGAGATGCAAAGCAGCTAATTTCTTTTTCCAAAATGTAGTGGCACTGTTTAAGGTGCTTCAACATGTAATAAGATAACATAGGTGCTTCTAGTTTTTGTCATTTTTGAAGACTTTGGTCAGTTTGTTGCATATAGATCAGGATAAGGCTGAAGGGCTAGGAGGTGCTAACTAGGAAGAAGAAATTGAGTTTCGGTTAGGGTGATTACAGATGAGGCAGGCTGTGGGGAGATTGGCCAAAAGTCCTGTTCCCCTGTGTGGTGGGAAACCTCTGGCTCCTCCCCTGGGCCTTGTAAAGAGGAGAGGAAATGGCTGGGACAGCCTCTGCTCATTTCCCTGCCCAGCAGCTGCCCCAGGCCTAGCTGTGGAAACTGACCTGGGCACTAGGGCACGCTAATTTTCACTGCAGCATTTATTCAGAGACAAGAAAAAGGAAGGACCTCGGGTTTGGGTTGGCAAGGGGAATGCCCTGTGCTCCAAAGCTTCTGTTTGGATTGGCTGGTGCCAGACTGGCCTGTGTACCTTCCCAGCTGCGATGAATTTGCTTATGCTGGAGGATGTTGTGAATTTGCTAGGCTCAGATCCTAGGCCCAGCCTGGGATTTTGGGCCTGGGCCATGGGTCTGGGCAGCTTCTCCCCTGAGAGGCTAAAGAAAGAAAACTTACTGCTGTGTGACGCAGGCGGCAGCCGGTGTCCTGGGCAGGGACACATGCTTATGGGAATCCTCAGAGTTCAGGTCTCCTTGGAAACATGCAATTTAGGGATGGGGAAGGTTTGAATTCCTTAGAGAGCAAAAAGACACCATGGTAGGTGTTTTTCAAACTGCCTTTTATTTAATTAAATAAACACTGGAAGGAACTTTTAGCCCAGCTGTAAGAAGACACTAGACTTGGAGTAGTATGTTGCTTTTATGCTAATCCTGTAGTTTAGAGGAGATTTGGGGTGGGGTGAGATATCACTAAGTATCAGTAATTCTTTTGGGCTGCTAGGGAAGGAAGTGCTCTCAACATGTTTGAGGTGAGCCGCACGCACCTGTAATCCCAGCGATGGAGAGGATGAGGCAGGAGGGTTACAAGTTTGCCAGCCTGTGCAAATTGACTGTCTTTAAATAAAAAATTTAAAGCGATGTGGATATAGTTCAGCTGTAGGTGCTTGCCTAGAATCAGCAAGGCTTTGGGTTCAGTCTCTATTACTGAAAAAACAAAACAATAAAAACTTGAAGCGTCACTAGCTTCATTATGTAGGAAGCCTGGTAGTTAATATGAGATAGGAGGAGGCTTAACAAGCTTGTATTAACGTCAGCTTGGTGGAGGAGGTGTTCTGTCTGAAGGATGTGACCGAATGCAGATTTGTTAGGGGAAAAAGTAGACAGTGATTCTCTTTTAAGTGACTTGTGGGTTTTTTTGTGATTTTTTTCTTTTGTTCTTTTAGTTTATCTGTATCTTCTGGGGTTTTTCCCCCAAAATAAGCTTATCCCTGTTTTTCTTTAATTGATAATCTTTTAAAAACTTTCATAGAAATGTATGTTCATTTTTAAGAGGAGCAATACTGAGCTGTGTAAAGCTTAAGGGGCCTTTCTATGTTCTCATGGGCCTGTGCTCCAGAGACTGCAGTAACAACTTAAGGAGGACCCAAGCTCTTTTTGCCATTTACAAAGTTGAGATGGATTTTAAATTGCTTGATCCTATCTCCTTACATGCTACCTAGATTGGGGGGGGGGTCTCACTTTGTGGTCCTGGGTGACCTTGAACGCAGTATGTGTAGCCCCTGGCTGACCTGTAACTTTTCATCATCTTTCTTCCTTGGCCTCCAGAGTGCTAGAGTCACAGGCATGCACCATCTTCCCTGGCTTGAATTTCTTTTTCTTTGCTATAATACTTTATTACTATTATTTCAGATGGGTATATATTTAACTTATTAACCTTTTCATCATTGCACAGTATTCTGTAGTATAGATACACTGATTTATTGCCCTTTCTGTAAGGTAGTCAGGTTATTTCTACTTTTTACTACTATAAATACTGCTGCGTAAACATATATTCATATAATCTTGCTTTGGTACTTTTTTTACCCCCTTGTGGAAGGCTAAAAAGGAAATGTGTTTCAGATGATCTAATGGATATTTTCAAACTATTTTCCAAAGTACAATTGCAGTTTACACTTCTTACAAATTTGTGAAATGCATAAAAGTGTTTTCAGGAAGCATAAAAGTAGGAATCAAGAACACTGTTTTCTACTCTGGCTGTGCTGTATGAACTTAGGCTAATTATTTCTGAAACATGGACTTGATATTTAGAATTACCTGCTCATGTGTGGCCATGGAGAAGTTTGCTATTTCTGCCAAGTTCTTTAAACCCAAGGGCTTTGTGGTTACACACAGGTGTTCAGCTCTCCAAGAATTGTTTCTATTTCATTCTTAAGGCTAATTCTCAGAGGAATCAGGGCCTCCGTGCATCTCAGATGCAGACGGTAATTACTGGACAGAGACCTGTGACCTTCTCTGTTCCTTGTACCTCTGAGGCCAGAGTGAAGATTGGGGCTATTAGGTAGGTCCCAGACCAGAGGGGCTTGGGAAGCAGTTGCCAGAGATTTCTAAGGTTTTACTGCAATCTAAAATTTCCCTGGCATTTAACTGATTAGGACATGAGATGAGCAGAACCCACTCGGGCCAAGGCTCAGTGAGCCTTTAGAAGTGATACTGGGATTCCCGCTGATCACCCACCTGCTCTCCACTCTGTCCCCAGGTGTGCCGGCACGTGAAGAATGGGGACATTCTCCTGCTGAACCGACAACCCACCCTGCACAGACCTTCCATCCAGGCCCACCTTGCCCGTATCCTGCCTGAAGAAAAAGTCCTACGGCTGCACTATGCCAACTGCAAGGCCTACAACGCTGACTTTGATGGAGACGAGATGAATGCCCATTTCCCCCAGAGTGAGCTGGGCCGGGCAGAGGCCTATGTTTTGGCCTGCACTGATCAGCAGTACCTTGTTCCCAAGGTAAGTCTGAATAGACATGGGGGTGCATGCCTATAATCCTAGCACTCAGGAGGCTGAGGCAAGAGGATTGCTGAGTTTGAGCCCAGTGTAGACTACAGTGTAAACCCAGCTAGAGCTATGTAGTGAGACCCTATCTCAAAAAACAAAAAATAGACCTGACCTTGAAGTCCTGCCATGGTCATTGCAGTATGTCATGGCACCTTGAACCCAAGCCTTCAGCAGCTCCTGGGGTTACTGGGTAGTGCCAGGGCAAGGGGAACATGGATCAGAGGGTCCTAGTTTCTTCCAGGGAAATGTTAAACCCTCTAGTTGCCTAAAAGTCAGGGAAATGTTTCTGTCTTTCTGTGTCTTAAAACGTTAAGTCAGGAGAAAAATTATGATGGCCATCCCAGAAAGTCAGGTTTTATGTAAGGCTTGTGTCGCAGACTTATGTGTGGATTATATAACTAATTGGCACCTGGCAAATATTAGCATCCAAAATGATCCCATTTGACTTTGATCGTTTGAGTTCTGACAAGCATGAGTTTTAAGAGGTAACTTAACTCCACGGGGCCAGACCCAATACCTTAGGCTATGAAGGGTGTCCTCTTTGTGTCCCTTTCTTCTTTCTCCAGCAGCTCCATGTAGTCACTGCTATCCAAACCAACACACAGCAAGCATGTGACTTCCTCCCACCTCTCCGGGCCAGCTGACTTGTTTCAGATTCCCTAGTTGACCTGTGCTTATGGAGGGCTGAGCAGGAAAAGGGCCAGGCTGCAGGAGAAAGGGTGGAAAATGTCCCAGTCCCTAATTAGCCCTCACCACCTGCCCGAAGGTGCTAGGCCAGTGATGGCTGACTTTTTAGAATTCTCAGTAATACAAGTAGCCTACCATGGCATGTGTGGCTTAGGTTTGTCAACATTGCCCTATGCCTTTTCAAGTTTCAGCTATTTACATTACAGTGATTCACAGTTAACACATAATTCGTTTGAATTGCCATGGTATCTGAAAGAACAAAGAGTAATGATACAAACCCACGGTTTTTTACCAAGCAGTGTTTCAGTGCCAGGAAGTGCAAAAACACTTTGGAGACTTCTCATTTTACCTTGCCCATAGTTCTTAGAGGTAGGTGCTATTAATGTCCTCATTTCACACTTAAAGAATTTTCCTGGAGTTGGTTCTGTTGCAGAGATTGATAGCTCTGTACCCAGGGAGCACTGGGGGCTTCTCAGATGTTCAGTGCCAATTAGCAACTTGTACCCTTTGGAACTTCTCTGCCCCCATTAGCCACCTGCCACCAGGGTGTTAGGCAGGAGTCCAAAGTCCCACCCAGGCCCTTTTCCCACCAGATGCCCCACTGTGGCACCAGGCAGGAGCCAGTTTGAGTTGAACTGTCCCTTCTCTGTCCACCTCGGTGGTCTGTTAACTATATAAGGATTAAGAAGCAGGAAGAAAGGGTTACAGACCCACAAGATCACTTGGGAATTAGAAAAAATAATTTTGCTACTGTGAAAATTGGCTTTTTAGCTTTTTATATTAATAATAACAGCAGTAGGAGTGGTGCCAATAGAATCCACCACTTAGCAAGGCCTGTGTTACTGGGAGTCGAACCCAGGGACACAATCACACTAGGTATTTTGGTCATTTTTATTTTTGTAGCTTTATTTCTATTTGTTCTCCATTTCTGAATTCTCTTCCTTAACTAGCTACAATACCAGATTAAAGTATATTTTATTATTGGCTATATATAGCAAGTAAAGTTTTGAGTTATCACCTAAAATATGAGGTGAACTGTAGCTATTTCTTTTCTAAGAAAACAAGTTTTCATTTATGTTTCTTTGAGAATTTTCCCCCTTCTGTTTGTTGTACTGATTGAGAACCGATACTTTGTGGAAAGTTTTTAAATAAAGCTTGGGACATAGTTTCCCATCTTCTACTTAGCTAGAGAATTCAAGACACAAATATTCTCTAAACATTCTGACAGAAAACATTAATTTTAATGTCATTTCACTGTAACATTAAGTGGAATAGGAGAGATGACAAATTTTTTTGGAATTTTGATTCAGAGATTTTTTTTATACTTCTAAACAGAATTTAGGAAATTGAGAATTATAAGTAGACCCCTAATAATTGCTTCAATCAGCATTTGTCCCTGGAATTCATAGTTATTGCATTGAAAACAGTTTAGCCCTTTAATTGATTTTCTAGTCATGGGAGAATCTGGACACAGAAAGCACTGAATATATCATATAACTGTTCATTATGCTCTTTAAAGGAAGAAAACAAAAGGAAAAAAATTGTATCTGCCTTTAAAAACTGTGGGATGAATCAAATGCATAATACTGGTTTAGATTTTTCCTGCAAGCAAGACAGACTATCTTTGGAATAAAACATAGAATATAATTTTTTTGAGTTTTATTAATAACTCAGAACCTTCATAAGAAGGGCTCTCTGTGCCCTCTGATCATGCCTTATATCTTCGTGCTCATCTATAACAATTATCTTTCAGCTTAAATAGAGCCCATTGCCATGTATTAGACCATTTGAATTGACACGTGGTTAAATTCCTGGTGCTTCTCCATGGCTGCCTTTGTGAGTTCGTTTAGTCTTAGTTATGAGACACGACCATAGTAGTGGCTAGTATTTAACAAATAATCAAAGATGGCAATCTTTAGATCCATGCCCAGGTTTTTCTCAAATTCCTGTAAACCTAGAAAAAAGTTTGCAAGACTACTTCTTCCAGAAGGTCAGTGATCAGAGTTATTTTTGCTTTAGTGTGCCTTTGGTTGCCATGAGCGCAGACCCGACAGAAAAGGTCCAAGATTCTGGGGATCACAGAGGCCATGAAAATGTCATATGAAATGAATGTGTCTGCCAAATCGAGAGTTTTTGTAAAACCCCTTGTTTTGGCATTCAATATTGGTAACAGTCTTTTTGAAGGCGCACCCTGAACCATATGCAGTATTGTGAAGAGATACTAGTAATGGACATTCTTTCCCTCCACAGTCATGAGCATCAAGGCTCAGCTCAGTCCAAGAAGCTGTGCCCCAACTCCTCCCTCCCAGGTCACCCCTCGGGCCCCAGCTGTACTATTGTTCCTCAGACCTATCCTGACCACCACCCTGCCAGTTTATTTTATGACCCAGCCTGTGATTTTCTCGGCATTTAAAAAGCTTTGTGCTTGTGTGTTTATCTAATCATGTGTTTACTATTTGGCTTTTTTTAGTCAGAAAGGTCTTCCCAGTGCCTAAGCATACAGTAGGCTTTCAATAAATATTTGTTGAATGGATGACTGATTTACAGGAGATCCAGGCCAGAAATGTGTGAAAAACACTAAAGCATAAAACCAAAAAATAAAAACAAGAACACAGCTAACAGCAGCCAGACCAAGTTTATGCATAAATGCCAAAAATCTGCAGAAGTAACTGGAACCAGATGGGACTAAGCAGAGAAGGCTTGGGGAACTTGATGAGTGTGAAGCAGTTAGATACAGGACAGTAGGCACGTGGCAAAAGTAGAAGCCAGTGGTGATGGCGTGATTTGGGCAGCAGTTTGATTCCAAGAAAGGGCCTAGTATGGATAAGGGAGGGACAATATGGGATATATGGGAAGGCTCTTGCTGAAAGGTGGCTTCCAAGCAGATGATTAGGAATTAAAGTGTGACTTAAAATTTGTCTTTTTTTCTTCTTTTCTTGTCTGTTTTGATTTGTAGGATGGGCAACCATTGGCAGGACTTATCCAAGACCACATGGTTTCAGGTGCAAACATGACTATTCGAGGTTGCTTTTTCAACCGGGAGCAGTATATGGAGCTCGTATACCGAGGACTCACAGACAAAGTGGGGCGTGTGAAGCTCTTTCCTCCTGCCATCCTGAAGCCTTTTCCACTGTGGACAGGAAAGCAGGTAATTAGGAGGTAAAAGAAGAAAGCTGGTGTCCCTAAAAAAGGGATGAGCTGCTAATTGAAGAGTTGTCTGGGTGGCTAATGCTGCAAGATTGCAAGTGTGGGCAACTTGGTGAATTCGCAAGACCCTGTTTCAAAATCTGAAAAATCAGGAGAATGCAGGGATACAGCTTAGAGTGAAGGCCCTGGGTTCAATCTCCAGTATGTGTACTCACACACACAGAATCTGACTTTCCCTTTGTTAGGAGTCACTAGGTCTATGCAGTTTCAAGGAAGGGTCTACTAGAGTAATAGGTTGCATGGTTTCTGTTCTTTGCTTGTAATATAAACTTGATGTGCTCATAATCGCAATGTGGTACCTAATAGGAGTAGTAATGTTTGTTGGGATACACCAAGTGCTTTGCTGAATACACTGAATACTTTACCTGATTTAATCAAATAGTAATACTGAGACTTTAAAAAGTTAAACTAGATACCCAAAGCTATTGGAGACAGACTTGGGGTTCAAACCCAGTCTTTTCAACTCCCAAATCATGACAGCGTACTTGCTCAGAGTAACCAAATAGTAGTTACTTGGTAATCAAATAATGAAATACAGTAAAATGTGTTGCTCTGCTGTTGGCCAGCCTTCAAGTTCAGCCTGAAGGGTCAGTTTCTAGTTAGCCATGTTAATCTTGGCTCCTCATCCATAGTAACAGGAGTTCAAGTTGATCATCTCTAAATTTCAGAACTACAATTTTTTAAATCCATAGACCTGGGATTTGACTGATTTTGAGTTGTTAAGATCATAGGGTAAATCTTAATCTGGTCATCAGTTTTTATGTTTTTGAATTCCATTTGCTAATGTCTTTTTGAATGGTTTTGTATCTGAGTTCCTGAGGGGTGTCCGTCTTATCTTTGTTTTATCAGGGCATCAGATATTCTGATATCTTTTGTTTTATCAGGGCATCAGGTATTAGAATGAGTTGAGAAGTATTTCCCCTATTTCAGTTTTCTTTAAAGAATTTGTATAATATTGGTATTAATCTTTCTGTAACTGTTTGGCAGAATTTAGCAGTGAAGGCATCTAGGCCTAGAGTTAGTTTCTTTATGAGAAAGTTTTTGAGGTTTTTGCTTGTGTTTTGTTTTACTTTACAAAGAGTTTTACTTCTTTTATAAAATTTTAGGTGTTAACTAAATTTCACTTTCTTTAATAGATTGGTGTGGTTTGATTGGGTTTCCCCACAGTTTGTATATTGGAAACTTGATCCACACTGCAGCACTATTAGGAAGTAAAACCTTGGGCTGGGTGCATAGCTAAGAGGTGTAGAATACTTGCCTAGCATGTATAAATTTGATTCTAGCACTTCAGAAAAAGAAAAGCATAGCAGGGAAATAAGTAGGCCCATTAAAACTGCCAGTCTGTGGAACAATATTTTATTACAGTAGCACAAAATGGACCAAAATGTAGATAGAAGACTATTCACGTTTTGATTGTTTTGTTTTGTTTTGTTTTGGTACTGGGGATTGAACTCACGACCTCACACTTGCCAGGCAGGTGCTTGTGCCACTGAGCTAAATCCCCAGCCCTCTTTTTTTTTTTTTTTTTAAATGGTATCAAAGTTGTATTAAAGGTAGGAAAAGAAACAGACTCTACAGAGCAAATTTGGGCCAAGTAATGGTATGAAGGAAAAGAAGTATGCCCTGTAGCTAGAGGGTAGGCCATCCATGCAAGAAAGAACACAATGACTAGTTTACCATTCCTGACTTAGTTTGCTGTTTACATTTGTCTACTTTTATTCCTATGTATATGTCTTTCATAAGCCATTTCAAGTTACCTGGACGTTAACGATTATAAATCTTATGTAAGTATCTAAAGTTTAACAGTACTTCATTTAAACAGAAAGTAGGATGTTCAAAACAACCAAATAGTGGCCAAGAATATATATCCATGGTCAAATACAAGGTTATTCCTTTTGATCTGGGAATCCAGCTTAAGAAATGAGCTAAAGAAAAGCTACTATATGATGGTTTATAGTGGTTGAATATTTAAAAAGATTACTTGGCATTGAGGCAAAGTAAATTTTTGGCATATTCATTTCCTGACATATTACATAGCAATTAAAAATGATGGTTTCATGAGGCCAAGTGACAGTGTGGGGCAATGCTGTGCCATAGCACTGAAAGAGAATTAGACGCACAATTCTATACAGTCAGAGCTGCAACCATATTAAAGTGTATATGAGAATTTTGGTGTAAAAAATCAAAATAAGAAAATTTTGTGCATGTTAGGTTCATTTGTTTTTCATTTTTACTATTTCTGGGCTAAATAAAATTAGACAACAGACTCAAGTTTTACTTCTGGCAGTGTTGACATTTTTCAGTGTTTCCCAAAAGCTTGGTATAGGCTCTTTCTTTGTAAACAGGTGAATGACTATACTGCCAAGAATTTGTTTAGTGGCTTAGTCTAGTTCTACAGAGAAAAGCCATGTTTAGAATCAGGGGAGGAAGAACTTAGAAAGTTTATTTCTGCTACCCCAGAAATGAAGTCTGAGTCTTTCTTCAGGACATACCATACTTTGCCTTCTTTGTATGAATCAGGGTCTCCCGTCATCTGTAGAAAGAGCAAGCAGAGAAAGAGCTTTTCTGCCAGTGCAGATCTCAAGTGTATAGCTCACTAAATGTTCACAAGGTGAATATATCTTTGAAAACTCTCACCCAGCTCAGAAAGTAGAATGTCACCAGCACTCCTTTCATGCATAGTTACTTTTCTTATCACTGAGACAAAATACTTGGCACCCAAAGTTAAGAGTTTTATTTAGCTAACAGTTTGTAGAGCTTTCAGTCCATAATCAACTTGCTCCTAGGCAGGTGGCTTCACAGAGGAGAGCAGGTTCATGGCAGACAGAAGACAGCAAAAGCAACAAGGGCAGGACCTTAGCAGCATCTTTATCCCCCTTTTATATTGTATCTAGGCTGCTGGAGACTAAGTGCCATACCAATTGATGAAGTGATTTAGTAATCGCACACCGTTAATCCAGCCACTTTTCATTCTTCTACTTAATGCCACTTTCTAATGATTTGTTCTTTATTTTTATGTAACACAATCCTTACTTTTTGTCTTTTACACTTTACTCTTGTATATATACAAGAACTATTTCCGTACCCCTGGATCTTAAAGGTATTGCCTTCCATTATTGTCTGATAACTTTATTGTTCTAGCTTTCATCCTTAGGTCTTTTCTCTGCCTGGGGATGTTTTTGTGGATGTGGATGAAGTAAGGGAAAGGGCTAAGATTCTCTGAATATTCAGTTAACACAGTGTCATTTGTTTAACAGCCCGTTTCCCCACTACCCTTTGGTGTTTCCTGTGTCATAAATCAAGTAGCTATTATATATGTGGTTCTGTTTCAGAACTCCGTTCTGTTGGTCTTTTTGGTTCCATTGTACCAGTGCTGCACTATCTTAATTACTGTAGCTTTATGTTAAATTGGACTTCGTAAAGAAAAAATCTCCAGCTTTGTTTTTCAAAACTGTCTTGAGTATATATTTGCCAGGATTGTTACTAGATTATATAATGCTATGGTTTGAATATGGATAGTATCTCCCAAAGGTCCATGTATTAAAACCTGGTAGCAGGAGGTCTAATCTGTCTTTAAAAGGTAGGGACCAGTGGGAATTCCTTAAGTCATTAGAGAATCCTCAAAGGAGATCGTGGGACCAGAGTCTCTCAGGATATTCATTCATGCTTCATTCATTCATTCACTCATTTATTTGCTTCTTGACATGTGGTGTAATTAGTTTGCTCTACTGCACACTCCCTGCTGTTTCCATCTGGTGCCTTCACCAGTCCAAAATAAAGAGGCTGCCCAAGCCTTGGACTGAACATTTCATATGCAAGGGGTAGTGGAAAAATATGAATGTTTTAAAACATTTATTACAGTAAAAGACACTTTACGCTTTATCCCCTCAAAATACTCTCCTTTTCTTTGAACATACTTAGTCCACAATTACCCTGCCACTTTATAAAACACTTCTGAAAGGAAGTTCTCTTTTGTGTCTTTACAAAGTGTGATCAAAACATACAGCTGTTGAGTACCATCCAGTGGAAAGGCAGGTTCATAAAAACATTAAAATGTATCCTCATTGGCCTGAGTCACTGGATCTGCACAATGCAGCTTCTGCTGTTCCCCAAAGTCAAAAAGACCATAAAAGGTAGACAGTTTGAATCAATTCAGAATGTTAAGGCACTATAATAACAGCATAACTAAAGATGTTCACGAGAGAGGATTTTCAAAACTGTTTGAAAGAGTGGCAAGAAAAATGCAGCAAGTGTGTTAGAAGCAGGTTTGGGGGGTATTTCGAAGAGGAGTAATGGCAGTGTGTCTTTTACTATAATAATTTTTTTTTAATTTAAATACACGCTGTATTTTTCAGTCACATCTCATTTTCACTAGTTTCATTGGTAGGTATTGTCCTTTGAGGTGATATTGTTTGCTAAATTTTCTAGTTCTTTATAGTTGGTATATGTAGAAGTACAGTTAATTTTTATGTACTGTCTTTGACAGATTTAGCCAATAGATCTCTGCCCTTTACATTTTTTTAAATTATACAAGTAATACAAGCTTGTTGTTAAATAAAAATGCAAAAATGTAAGAGAAAATTTCTCCATTCCCTAGCTCTATTATGTGTGTGTATGTATAGAAAATAAATAAGAATGGAATCATATTATACCATCCTCTGCTCTGAAGAACCATGAACCAAGATTTAATTTTAAACTTGTATTAAAAAATCATCATGACATCCTAGTCCCTGAGACATGCATTTTTCTCATTACCGGGCACATGGGCTTCAGTTTTGTCTAGTCCTTTAGCTGGCTTACTTTAAACAAACTACCAGCTCCTCCAAAAAAAATTCTATCAGGCTGATTTTTTGGCTTTTTTTTTTTATTCTAGTCAGTTGGTCTCCATTGTTTTTAGGAGTTTTTTTCAGTTGACACACAGAAATTACTTATGTTTATGGGGTGCAGTATAGTGTTTGTGATCATGTATACAGTTGCATGATCAGATAAGGGTAATAGGAATGTCCATCACCTCAAATATTTATCATTTCTTTGTGATGGAAATATTCAAAATCCTTCCTAGCAGCTAATTTGAAATATATAATTAATGTACAATTAATTATTGTCAACCGTAGTCACCCTACCATGCCATGGAACATTAAATTATTTCTCCTGTCCAGCTGCACCCCTGTACCCATTAATCGTTTTCTATCTGCCTTCCTCACCCTTCCCAGCTTCTGGTATCCTCTATTCTACTCCCTGTTTCTATGAAATCAACTTTTTTTTGGCTTTCACAAATACATAAGCAATGTGGCATTTGCCCTTCTGCGCTTGACTTATTTCAGTTTGTGTGTAATGTCATCCAGACTCATCAATTTTGCTGCAGATGGCAGGCTTTCATTCTGCCTTATACTGGTTGCTGTTCTCTTCTGTATGTGCACATTTTCTTAATCCCTCATTTGTCCATGGACATCTGGGTTGATTCTGTATCTTGTGCATTGTCAGTACTGCTGCAGTAAACATAGGAGTGCAGATAGTTCTTTGGCATACTGATTTCTTTGCCTCTGGATATACCACATAATGAGGTTGCTGACTCTTGTGATAGTTCTGTTTGCAGTTTGTTTTTTTAGGAACGTACTATTTTTTATAATGGATGTACTAATTTACATTCCAACCAATAGTGTATGAAAAGTTCCCATTTCTTGCAAAAACATAAAGAGCAGACCACTACCCCATAGCATTGCCAGTGGGAAGGAAGCTGAGTCCAGCTACACCTCTGCATCTGGTTGCCAGTTTTCAGAAAATACAGGGCAGGGAGGAATACATTAAAGTGCACCACAGATACACAGTCCATAAGGCCCTGGGTTTAATCCTCCCTCAGTACCACAGAACACAACCCCCAGACCAGAGGAAACAGTATAGGACAAATGTACTAGGTTCTTCAGAAGATAAATCATAAGGAAGAAGTGAAGTGGAAAACTGTAGACAGAGACCTGAGAGACATACTAACTTGTTCTAAATGGGCAAGACCAAGACTAGACTGGACTGTCTTTGGATGCACATTTGCATGGTAAAACCATCAAGGGCAAGGATATAATTACCTTAAAGGTCCAAGATAGTGCTTACTTCTAGAGGAAGGAGAGGCCTCTAATTGGGATGGGACAAGTGAAGTAGCTTCTGCATTCTATTGGCAAATTTTATATACGTGTGTGTGTGTGTGTGTGTGTGTGTGTGTGTGTGTTTAACCAAGAATTGAGCCATTAAACTCCCAACATCACAGTGCCACTGAGCATATCCCCAGCACTGGTAAACAATTTTTTTTTTTTATTTCTTTGTTCAAATTAGGATTCAAGTAAATTCCATATGTTACAGAGAGAGAGATCCCCTTTCTCCTCATCCTTGAAAAGCAGTCTATTTTTAATGTCCCAAATAGGATAAGAAGTTAATCTAACTGTTCTCATGTGCTAGATAGAGAAAAACTTTTTAGTACCAGGAATTGAACTCAGAACCTTGCACTTGCCAGGCAGTTGCTTACGCAGCTGAGCTAGATTCCCCAGCCCACAAACACTTCTTCGCATTTGCTTCATGACTTTCTCAGTTCCATTGATGTATGATGGTCATGTTGTGTCTGTGTGTGTAGATCCACCTCATTCCTTTCAACCCTTCCTGTGTTGTATTCAGTGATATGGATGCATTGTAGTTGATTTAACTGTCCATTAGCAGACATTAGATCTTTACCTGGCATTTTCTCTGCTAACCTATTTATGTGTATACTACCTTACTTCCATGGTATATCTTTTTAAATGAATTCAGAAAGTATCATTGCTGGTCGAAACGTAGTCAATTTCAGAACTCTTTTTTAGAAGATGTATTAGTACATGTTTGTAGCCCATAATGATTATATTATTTTAAGGAGTTGATGCATATACATAACACATCTTTTTTTTTTAAATCTGGGAATCTAATTCAGCACCTCGCACTTGCACTTGCTGGGCAAGCACTGTGCTACTGAGCTATATCCCCAGCCCCACATAACACGTCTTAGTTCTTATTTTATTCCCTCCCTGCCCCCTTTCATCTCTTGATCCCCTTCACTTTTGCAAAAGAGCCATCTCCCTGTACCCTATTATCTGTCTTTGATTTTGCTCTTTACTTGTACTTTGGATTTCTCATATAAAAGGAACCATGTGATATTTATAATCAGCTGTGTATCTGATTTCACTTAACATTATAGTCTTGAGATACATCCATTTCCCAGCAAAGTACTCAAATTTTTCTGTTCTGTTCTGTTCTTTTTGATACCAGACCCTGTGCTTGCCAGGCAGGTGCTTCCTGCTGCTGAGCTATATTCCCAGCCCTAAGTTTATCCTTCTTTATGACAGAATAATATTGTGTATAGATAGCTCATTTTTGTTATCCACTGATCTGTTACTGAACAAATAGGCCACTTTCAAGATGTAGCTATTATGAGTTGAGCTGCTTGCTACAAACATGAGTATGGATGTATCACTGTAATATAATGCCTTTAACTCTTTTGGAAAGATACTTAGAAGGGGAATAGCTGGATCAAATGAAATTTCTAGTTTTAGTTTTTAAAGAGTCTTCATACTGATTTCCATAGTGGTTGTAGTAGTTTACATTCCCACCAACAATGTAAGAGTTCCTTTTTTCCCCACAGCCTAGCCAGGATTTGTTACTATTTGATTTTTTGATGAGAGCATTCTTTCTGGGGTAAGATGGAATCTCATTGTTTTAATTTGTTTCTTGTTTTGTTTTATTTAAGACAGGGTCTTGCTATGCAATTCAGGCTGCTCTTGAGCTCACTTTGTAGCTCAGGTTGGTCTCAAACTCACAATGATCCACCTGCCTCAGCCTCCCGAGTGCTGGGATTACAGGCTTACAGGTGTGCGGCACCACACCCGGCTGATTTGCATTTTTTTAACTGCCAGAGATATTGAACATATTTTCATGTATTTGTTGGTCACTTGTAGCTCTTCTGAGTGGTGTCTGTTCAATTGTCCAATTTTTTTGTTTTGTTTTGAGTTTTTTATTTTTGGGGAGTAAATTTTTGAGTTCTCGGTATTAGTCCCCTGTCCGAAGAGTAGCTGACAAAATTTTTTCCCATTGTTTAGGTTGTCTCTTTCACTGTGTTTGTTGTTTCCTTTGCTACACAGAAGCTTTTTAATTTGATGTGATTCCATTTGTTGATTCTTGATGTTATTTCTAATGCAGTTGGGGTTCTGTTCAGAAAGTCTTTGCCTGTGCCTATGTCTTCAAGAATTTTACCTATTTTATCTTCCAGGAAATTGTTTTTGTTTTAATAATTATGTCTTTGATCCATTTTGTTTTGTTTTACTAAACAAAGGTGTGTGGCACTAGCTTCAATCTTCTGCATGTGGATAGACTGTTTTCCCAGCACTGTTTATTAAAGAAACTGTCTTTCCTTCAGCATGCTTTTGGCTTTGTCCAAGAGCAGATAGCTGAATGTGTCTGGGGCTGTTTCTGCACCCTCTAACGTGTTGCGTTGATCCACATGTGTATTTCTGTGCCAGTACTATGCTGTATCTATGACTGTTGTTTTGTAATATAATTTGAAATCTGGTATTGTGATGTCGCCTGCTTTTGCTCTTGTTCCTGCAACTGCTGTTGCTATTCTGGGTTTCTTCTGGTTCCATATGAATTTGAATATTGTTTTCTCTAGTTCTGCAAGGAATGCTGTTGCCATTTTGATTGGGATTATATTAAGTTTAATGTCACTTTTGGTAGTGCTGTTATTTTGACAATATTGATTTTTCCGCTTCAAGAAAAAGACATAGTTTTCCACTGTTTAATGTCCCCTTTGATCTTGTTTTACAGAGTATTGTGAAGGGCTTTTCTTTCCCTGGTTAGTTTAATTTCTAAGTATTTAATTTTTCTGATGCTATTTAGAATAGTATTGTTTTCCTAATGTCTTTCTCCGTGAGTTCATTATTAGTATACAGAAATGCTGTTGATTTTTGTGTGTTGATTTTTTTTTTTTTCATCCTGCTATCTTGCTGAATTTGGCTATTCTAAGAGTCTTCTGGCAGAATTTTTTGGAGGCCTTCTGTGTCGATGATTATGTCATCTACAAAAAAATGACAATTTGACTTCTTGTCCTACAACATATTCCTTTTATTTCTTTCTCTTGCCTGATTGCCCTGGCTGATGATTTGAACAGGAGTGGCGATAATGATTTAAACAGAAATGGTATTCCTGATTTTGGAGGAAAGCTTCAGTTTTTCCATATTTGGCAGGAGATTTGTCATAATTTTATTAGATTGAAATAAAGTCTGTACCTATTTTCTTTAGGATTTTTATAATAAATGGATGTTGGATTTTGTCAGAGGCCTTTTCCATATCTATTGAGATGGATTGTATAATTTTCGTCCTTGTCTCTGTGTATATAATGTATTACATTTACCAGTTTGCTTACATTTATTGGTTCATGCATATTGAACCATCTTTGCATCCCTGGGATGAAGACTACTTGATCATGATGTATGATCTTTTCAGTGATTTGTTGCATTCTGTTTGCCTTCTGTGATTTCTTATTTAGTATAATGTTTTCAAGGTTCATTTGTGTTATAGCATATAATAATAGTTCATTCCTTTTTACAGCTGAATCTCTATTCTATGGATATAACATATTTTTTTATCCCTTTCCAGCTAATAAAGGGATAATTGGGAATGTTTCTACTTTGAGACTATTACAAGTAAAACTGCAACAAACATTTGTCTGACATTTTTTGTATGAAGCTGTGATTTCTGTTCTCTTAGGTGTATAGCTAAAAACAGAGTTGCTGGTTCATATTGTAATTCTGTGTTTAACTTTTTTGAGGATTCTGCAAAGTTTTTCAGAAAACTTTTACATTCCTGCCAGCTATGTGTGCGGGTTCCAATTTCTCCATACCATCACCAGCATTTGTTTTGTTTTGTTTTGTTTTGTTCTATTCTGTTTAACGGCATATTAGTCAGTGTGAAGTAACAGGTCCTATTTCCATTCACATTTTCCTAATGACTGACAATATTGGGCATCTTTCATGTGCTACCTGGCCATTTGTAATTTCTTCTTTAGAGAAACACTTGTTCAAGTCCTTTGTCCATTTGTTCATTGTTTGTTTGTTTTTTATTGAGTTGTAAGAGTCTTTATATGTATTCTGGCTCCTCGGATTATATCACATAAGTGATATATATGACTATCTTCTCCAGTGCTGTGGCTTTTACTTTCATATCATTTGACACATAAAAGTTTAACTTACCTACCTTTTATTTTGTTGCTCATGGTTTTGTTATATCTAAGAAACCATGTCATCACACTGCTGACATTTCTGTGGCTCTATAGTATGAATTTTAGGATCAACTTTTTCATTTCTGCAGAACTAGCAATTGGAGTATTAATAGGATTGTATCAAATTTACAGATCAGTTGAGTAATGTTGCCACAGTAACAATAGTAAGTCTTCAAATCCACATCTCCTCATTTATTTAGGTCTTTGATTTCCTTCAACAGTATTCTACAGTTTTCAGTATAAGTTCTCTGTATCTTTGGTTATATTTATTACTGAATTTTGGTTGAGCTTTTTTGATGCTCTTACATGTGGGTTTTTTTTAGTTTCATTGTCAGTTTGTTTACTGTTAATGTGTAAGAGTTCTATTGATTTATGTTGATCTTGTATCCTTCAGCTTTGTTGAAGTCATTTCCTCACTAATTTTTTTAGGATCCTTAAGGATTTTCTGCATATGATTATATCATCTCTAAATAAAGGTAGTTTTACTTTTTTGCTGATTAGGCCAGATGCCTTTTATTTCTTTTCTTGCTTGATTTCCCTGGCAAGAACGTGAAGTACTTTGTTGAATAGAAGTAGCCAGAATGAGCTCAGGTGTAGCAGTGCACACCTGGAATCCCAGCACTCAGGAGAGCGAAGGAAGAATATTGCCATGAGTTCATGGCCAACCCTGGCTATATAATGAGTTCATGGCCAGCCTGAACTGCAGAACAAGCTCCTGTCTCAAAAAAAAAAAAAAAAAGTGGCAAGAGCAGGCATCCATATCTTGTTCCTGATTTGAGGCAGAAGACTTTTAATCTTTCACTGTAAATGAGGTGGCAGGCAGAATTTCCCTATGTTGGCAAGGGTAGATACCACTTCTCAGATTTTTGGCTGAGATCAAGTGTGGAAGATTAGATATATATCTTGTTACTTTTCACACCAAATTCTAGTCTTGACTGCCCAAGCTTCATGGCCCCCACTGTACATGGTGTTTTGGTTGATGTACAGCCCATGGAAGTCTCATCTCCTGTCCCACTTGCCCTGCAGTGCTGACCTTCTGCTGAACACAGCCATGATGAGGGTGAACTTTCTGATCATTTCCTGCTGAGAAAACAGTAATTGGCTGTTTGCCTTAAAGATGCAGTGCTTATTTGTCCCACTGTTCCTGGCATACATGAATGAAAAAATAGCTGTTTTTTTAACTGTCCTGCCCCACTGTACTCACATGGAGATGCTACTTTGTGGGCTAATAGAGATACACATAGAGCTGTTGATGCCAGTTCATGTCTCCTGTTGGCTCCCTCAGCCCTGGTGCCTGTTAAACCAGCCTGGCTGCTCCTAATCCTGCTCATTTGTGCAAACTGCACATTGTGTCATTCTGAAGCCAATCTATGGTTATTCCTGGTACAACTGCCTGCCTCTGGGCCCTGTGTGGAGCAGCTGCTTGAAGAAATGTCCCTCCCAGCCTTCTGTTAGCAGTTGGTTTGGGGATGCATGACCTGTCTGCCCATTGACCCAGTTAGGGTGGGGGAAAGACTCCCTGGCCTTTCAGGGCTATCATTATTTCCAGTCAAATAACTTTCCTTCTGGTGTGTAGCTCTGTAAAAGTTAATTGTACCATGTTAGCAAGAAGACAACTAAATGTACCCAACAACGTGCTTTGCTGTAGAGCCTCTGGCACATTGTGATCACTTAGGCAATTTTAATAAGCACTTGAAAAGTAAGTCCTTCTTGTCAGTGTCACTTAGGAGGCCTGTGTTCCAAGCCATTTATTTTGCCCCAGAGTGTAATCTAGGAATGTATCTAGAACAATCAGCCTATTAAGAGTTAAATCAGAACATTCTATAGCCTGAGTGTGTGTGTCTGTCACAAATTCATGTTGAGTCCTAACCCCCAGGCTTTAGGAAGTAGGGCCTGAGGGTGATGAGGTCATAGAGGTGTGATCTTCATAAATGGGATTAATGCCCCTGTAAGGAAGCCTCAGAGAGCTCCTTGACACCCTTCGGCCAAGTGAGGATGCAGTAGGATGTCTCTATGCTCAGATAGTGGGGCCCTCACCACACACTGAATCTGCCTTGTTCTCATCATTTGTAGCCTCCAGAACTGTAGGAATAAATTTCTGTTGTTTGTAAACTATGCAGTTTAGTATATTTTATTATAACCCAAATTGACTAAGGCAAAATCCTGAGATCAAAACCTGCCAAGTACTTTTTGTCTCACCCAGGCCAAAGGTTTTTGCCCTTCCTATCTCTGCCTGAGAAACCTGATTGCAGCTTCTGCATGGCTCTCTTCCTTAACACTTTTTTGCTGAGATCTTACCTGACCATCTTTTTAAACATCCCAGTTGCTGCCTCCCCAACTTTACTCTGAGCTCGCTCTCTCCCTCTCTCCGCTTCTTTTTCCCCCAAAGTATGGATCTCTTAGAGACTGAAGACTACAATGAGAGCGGAGACTATATTTGTTCACAACTGTCTTTTTTTCCTCATGCCTGGTTCATGGTAATTATCCTGTATATAACTGCCAAATGAATGAGTGAATCTACCTGAAATTTACAAGTAGACAACACTAAGATGAGAACGTGCCCCACAGGGCAAGGCCAGGGATGATGGCTAGACCCTGGGTCACTCCTGATCACCAGAGCATCTCTGCAGCCTGTGTCTCAGTCGGGCACTTCAGATCCTGTGCATGAAACCCCTCACTAGGACAGCTCTCAAGTCTTAGTTTTTGCGTCCTTATCTTCCTTGGTTATCTCCAGAAGATCAGAACTGTTTGCAGAGTGAAAGCTATGGAACACTTGGAGTAATCCTCACCTGTTTTTGAGGTGACCTGCAGGGGAGCAGATGTCTCGAAGGTGTGGTTTTCAGCCTTCCACTTTACTTAGTGACAGGTCAGTTAGAGCTCACTGTGGGCAGATCCCAGTGTTAATGACCCCACCATTTCTCCCAGCCTTATTTATTCTTTGCTTTTTTTAACCATATACTCAGACATTTCAGTATTTTGACCCCATAGCAGTTTGCTTGTTTTCCCATTTTTGGAATATTCAGGAACTCAAGTCTGGGGGATTGTGCATTTGAAGATACACTAATTAAAGGAGTGAAAATCCCAGTGTATAGTTCTCACTAGTGTGTTTTTCTTTCCACTCCTAAGTGAAAAAGCCAAGATTGACTTGTCCCTTACAGGTGAACCTGTCTCTTCTACCTGAAATCATCAGGAATGGTATACAACAGGAGGTCTTAAGGCAAATTCTCGGCTTTTCTTCCTGACATGAGTTTGTCCTGATTTTTTTCTTCAGGTTGTGTCTACACTGCTGATAAACATAATCCCAGAGGACTATATCCCACTGAACTTAATCGGAAAAGCAAAAATCCCTGGGAAAGCCTGGGTGCAGGAAACTCCGAGACCTGTTCCCAACTTTAACCCTGACTCAATGTGCGAGTCCCAGGTAGGGCTGCACCACTGTGTGGGTGGAGACCTTGAACCCTAGTGCAGACAGATAGGTTTAAAACAGAGACCGAAATGGAGATGCCCTCACAGAAGCTCGTGCTAGACCTCCAAAGAGGCAGGCTCAGATGGTGTCCACTTGTGTCTTGCAAAAGTCACGGTTGATCTCCTATCTGAGCTGTCACCGGGTCTAAATGGATGCTGCATTCAGACCTAGACCTGGAGCTGCCACTTTGTTTCCCTTCAAGGTCATATGCTTCTTGCTACATTATATTACTGGAAATTCTTCTTATTCAATTAGCTTCTAATTAATGCTTTTCTGTTAAAATACAAATTCAAGCCTTGGAGAATATTAAAAAGATTTTATTGTTACTACAGGGTGCAGTGGAGAGAGTCATGGGCAACAGTCACAAAGTCATACTATGTTCTCATTCCATTCACAAGGTCTTAATCAAGGGTAATTGACCTCCAGTATGGGTGGAAGAGGGGTGGGGGAGACACAAAAGACAGATGTGTAGTCCCCAAAAACTAAATTAAGAACCACTGGACTGTATGTGTTCATCTCCTTTATTTAAAAAATAAATGTTTAATTAGTTTCATCTGTTCCGTGCTTCCTTCCATGAAGGATTGGAGGTAGGTCTCAGTAGAGGGACACACAGCGTGAGGATAATACGGAGCCGGGGAAGGCAGTGTGCTCCCCCGGGAGGCATCTCCTGCAGCCTGGAGTTGACGGCCTTTCCCACACAGGTGATCATCAGAGAAGGGGAGCTGCTGTGTGGAGTGCTGGACAAGGCGCACTACGGGAGCTCCGCTTATGGCCTGGTCCACTGCTGCTACGAGATCTACGGGGGTGAGACCAGCGGCAGGGTCCTCACTTGCCTGGCTCGCCTGTTCACTGCCTACCTGCAGCTCTACAGAGGCTTCACCTTGGGTGAGTGCGGGCGCTTAGCTCCTGCTCTGCTGATCTTTGTGGGAGCAACCAGATTTCTTCTATGAGGGTATCTGGCCTCGCTCCTTCTCAGTGCTGTCCACTCATCCCTCCAGCCAGGGTTTCCTCTCTGGATGGTGGAAAGCCACCCTCTCCATCCCCATTTCTGTCCTATCTGATTCAACATCCCCCTGGGTTTTCTGTCCTTCACACTCATTTCTTATCCTCGCATATATCCCTTTCTCTCCTGCAAGCACTCTCTGGAATTCCCTGGACCCTCCCCACCCTATTTTCAGAGGCACTCATGCCCCTCTCTCATGGGGAATGGCTTCAGCACTTTTGAAAGCATTGCTGGGGTAAAGCAGTCAAGGGAACCTAAGGTGGGAAGAGAAACCCCCTCGTTTACTCCCCGGAGGTGAGGACATGCTGTTTAGTCATGATCAATACAGAAAACAGTACATGGTTTTTCTCTGCACTGGGTGAGATTACCACTGGAAAATTTGCCTAGGACCCAGTCTCCTGGGTACGTGAGTACCTGCAGCAGAGTCTAGGCCCTTCCACAGTGGTCTCGTGAGGGAGACAGATGTTGCTTGTTGAGCATTCACTACCGTGCATAGGGAGATTACCTTGTCTGTGGGATCATGAATAACAGAAATGAGGCTCTGGTTTATGGACTTGCTTGCTCGTGGACATGGTAGGAATCCCACCAAGCAGTCATAGGCCCACCACAGTGGGAGCTGTGTTAGCTTTTTTATTATTGGTGGTGGTGGTGATACCAGGGATTGAACTCAGGGTCTTAGCATTAAGCTACATCCCTAGTCCTTTTTATTTTTTATTTTGAGACAAGGTTCCACTAAGATGCCCTGATCGTATTTGAACTTGTGATCCACCTATCATAGCCTCCCAGAGTGCTAGAATGACAGACCTGCACCTCCACACCCAGCTGTTACATTTTATTCTACTTTTAATTGCCTAGTATTTTTATTTCTGGGAAAGTTAAAAAGTACAATTTTCAACCCAGCAGCCGGTTGCCAGACATACTATCCACTAGTGTCAATTTGATGATGTGCCTATTTCTTGACATTTCTAGTGCAAATGCATTCAGAAAAAATGGAATTCTTTTACTGTGTACTGTTTTGTTTTCCTCCACGCACTCCATTTCCAAATGTATTGAAGTATGTCTTTGCAGTCAGCCAGTACAAACCTACATCGCATGCCTGGTGATGACAGTTTATTCCATTTAAGACGATTTTCAGTTGTTTCTCATTATTGGAGGGGATTGACTCCAGCTCCCCCCCACACACACACGCACACAGAAGTAACAAAATCCCAAGGCAATTGAATCCCTGCTATAAAATATTGTATAATATTTGTATAGAACCTGCCTACATCTTCCCATATACTTTAAATCATTTCTAAATTATAATACCAAACGCAGTGTAACACTATGTAAGTAGTTGCTATACTGTGTTCAGGGAGTAATGACAAGAAAAAAATGTATATGTGTTCAGTACAGAGCCAAGGTTTTTTCAAATGTTTTAGATTACGATTGATCAAGTCTGTGGAATAGGGCGTTAGCTATATTGTAGTTTATTTAACTAGTTCTTAGAATTAAATAGGTTACTTGTAAGTTTTTACATTATTAATTATTGTTTGGGGTTGAAACTCACCTTCTATGTCCTGATTAGTGGAGTGGGCATGATCGCCCACGTCTGTTGGGAACTATAGTAGGATTCCCACAGGGTAACCAGAGGGTGAAGTGTGAAGATTTAGAACCTCACACTTGTAATTCAGTTTCAGATGGTGACCTAGAATAAACACAAACACCTCCGCTAACTAGAGAAAGCTCAGAGAGCTTTACTGTGCTCACAGCAGGAGATCAAACCTAACAACAGCGAAGGTGCTCTGCGTAGACTATGGCACAGAGTGCAGTGACCCCTGCGTGCAGTGATAATCTGGTGTGGTGTGGCATGGCTGGGGTAGCCAGCAAGGCCAAGCCAGGAGCAGACTCCAAAGGGAGGCAGGCTAGTGAGGCTGACTTCATTCCAGCCCTTCTTAGAGCATAGCAGGTAGCCTAGAGATGAGCCCACTGCTGGGTCTGCTCTGGTGGTTGTGACTTCCTAGGAAGGAATGCTTCTTTGTCCTTCTGCAAAAGCCCTCAAGCTTCCGGGCCGTTGCACAGAGAATTTCATTTGGTATCCTCCGCTTCTGAGTGTCAGTTTGCTTCCTGCCCAGATCTTGGTTGAAGGACTGTGGAGTCCTGTAGCACTCACAGATAGAGACAGAAGTACCTGGATAAAGTAGTTAGACATGCTGCTGCCCAAGGCAAGCAATTCTTTGACCTTAGAGCCAGGGGTCGGGCTTAACTGAAGCAATCCAGGCTTTCAGCCTCCCGAGGCAGCACTGAGGAGCCTGCAGTGATGGTCCGTCACCCACGCTCTAGCCTGTTTGTGGACCTATACACATATCCAGCTACACAGGTGCCCCTGGCAGCTTGTGGCCTCTGGGAGTCTAAAATGGGATACTGTCTCTCTCCTTATTCCTTAACCCCAGAACTTCATCCCAGAACTCATCTGCATCTCACCCTTTCATTTAACACAGATTTATTGGGTAGCTAAGAGCACCTGTGCTCTGGCCTGAGCTTACTTTCCATCTATATAACCTTGAGAAATAGCTCAATTTTGAGCCTTAATATATGACATGTAAAATGGGGATTGTAGTGTTAGTACTGTGGTCAGCACTAAGGAGATGTTGGCACGGTATCAGTAATGATGTCAACATCGTCCTTCTCATTCTAGCACTTCCTGTACCTGTGTATGGCTCTGTACACTGGGCCTTCACGTCACGGAGCTTACAGTCTGGTGAAGGCAGGCCTAGTTCTTTTTGAGCTTATCTGTTTCACTTCACAGGCATGGAAGACATTTTGGTGAAGCCAAAGGCGGATGAGAAGAGACATCAGATCATTGAAGAATCCACCCAGTGTGGGCCCCAAGTAAGGAGAGACTGGGAGCCAAGGTCTGCCCATTTGAGCATCAGGAGTCCTTCAGAAGGAGACCCACCCCACTTTCCCTGCAAGCTGTGATACGTTCTTTCATTCTAGGCTGTCAGGACTGCATTAAACCTGCCAGACACTGCATCATGTGATGAGGTCCGAGACAAATGGCAGGATGCCCATCTGGGCAAAGACCAGAGGGATTTTAACGTGATTGATATGAAGTTCAAGGAGGAAGTGAACCATTACAGCAATGAGATTAACAAGGTTAGCCTGGAAGTGCATGCACTTATCTCCACCTTTTGAATGTAGATTTTTTAAAAGATTTATATTTTGATTCTCACTCAAGACGCTTTGGCTTTATAACAGCTTACTAGGTTTGATTTAGGGTGGGTTGGTTAGATTCATCATTTTGAATAGCTTTCAAGAGCCCAATTAGAGTCTAGAATGACCTCTGTTAGTGCTGAGAGAAAATGCTTTGTGCTGTTTTTCTTTTTAAATGTTTTTGTTTTGGAATGACTGTATGAAAGGCTGAAGAAAGCCATCATCCCATGGGACTACTATAGATGGACAAGGGAAACGAAGGACCAAAACACCACTGTTGTTTACGTAGCTGAGCCAGGAGTGAACCCTGGCTTCAGCTCCTGTTTGTGCTTTGTGCTTGATGGGTGACCTTGAGCAAGTGACATAACCCACCAGTCTGTGCATTGGTGCCTTCACCTGGAAGCAGGCATAGTGGGGGCTCACTGTCCTGTGATGTGGAGGAGCCATCTTGGCCCTCACCCTGCCTTCTAGGCCTTACAGTCCAAGGTCAACAGAAGTCATTTGGTCCGTATGGCTCGCAGTATCCCTTTGGCTGCTAAGAAGACAGACCTCTGCATAGTATGCATCCTCTTCTCAGGGGCTTTTGTCCAGAAGAGTGTCCCCAGCACCACAGGGCTGACTGAAATTTTAGAGGTGGGACATTGTCTTCAGAAGCACTCAGAATGGCTTCTTGTCCCTCAGCTCTCCTCTTCTTGCCACATCTTCCCATGCAGGCTCTGCCCTCCTGTATGTGGCCTGGCTCTCTAGAACTCCAGGCAAAGGCAGAAACAGACCCAGGGCTGCCTCGGTCTCTTCCCAGGCTGCCCCACACACACACACCCAGAGCTGGTCCTGGAACCAAGGCAAGGCTTCCCGCCTGGTACTCGGCAGCGTGCTGGTACATGTGGATATTGGTGATCTCCTGGCTGTGTACTGGATCACAAGGCTGTCACCTTTATTCTTTTTTTCTTTCCAGCTCCTGTCTAGACTTACAGACTGCATATGCCGGCCCCTCCCCCCACCCCTTTTCCTTTTCTGTCTCACTTTTTGCCACAGTTTAGGCAGGCTGAGGCTCCTGGCACCCATTTGACTTCTGTCAGGGCTTCTAGCAAAACAATTGATGCCAGACAAGGTCTTTGTCATTTTGAATAGGATTTAACCCTTAACCTCTGCATAAATATCTTCACTTTATTGTGTCTGCATGCTGGATTTACCTTCTGAACCTGGAATTGGTGAAGGAGTGAAGTCATTGACCAGTTTGTTGATTTCATCTGCAGGCATGCATGCCTTTCGGCCTGCACAGACAGTTCCCAGAGAACAACCTGCAGATGATGGTGCAGTCTGGAGCCAAAGGTTCAACTGTAAACACAATGCAGGTGTGAGCAAAAGTGGCGTGGCTGGTTTGCGGGAGTGGTGGGACATTGGCAGGAAGTGGTTTTCAGGTTCATTTCTGATTTGATAAAGGGTCTGCATTCTGTATAAAATGTGACAAGGACGAAAACCCTAAAAGCTTATAAATCGCTACAGCACTACCCACTGTTAAAAATAGAAGTAGAGGTACTGTAGAATGTGCATAGGTAGATACATAGTTACATAGTTTCATTGTATTCATGTATTCAAGTTATAAATGCACACTGTGTTTAAAATCTCATCTGATCTTTCAGTTTTGCTTCATCTACTTTTCCCCCCTAATGCCACATTATAAGAGTTTCTTTAGTCTTAGAGGTTGCTTAACCTTTTGTCATTTCAGATTTCCAGAGTGCTAGGGAGGCCTTTTCACAAATCTTAAAACCTGTTTTGGTTCTCATTCTTTATGACCTTCAGAGGGACTTAAGGGCTACCCTATTGTTTGAAAGGCTACAGGCCTTCAGGAAGCCCCCTAATAAAAGGAAATTAGACACACTGGCCCCTACCTCCACACCCCAAGAGTTTTCATAGACAGTTTACTAAGCAGGTGGCTCAATAGCTTGAGTTCTCCTTTAGCTCTAGAATGTAATAGTCACAATGAGTTACTTTTTCTTACCGGCATCCATTTCCTTGTTAGGACCCGCAAGTCCCTTCTAGGTATATAACATGATGATTCAAGGACATGGCTTCTTTTTCAAACTAAGCTAATTTTCAACTGACCCCAAGTGAAAATCCAGATCAGTAAGGTAGTTACTTTTTCTTGAAATGCAAGCTTCCCTGGTTTATTTAAAATTTAGTTTGGCCAGGCATGGTGGCACACGCTTGTAATCCCAGCATTTGGGAGTCTGAGGCAGGAGAATTGCTGTGAGTTCAAGATCAGCCTGGGCCACCCTGAACTACATAGCGGGACCCTGTCTCAGAAAAAAAAAAAAATCTCGTTTAGCCTAGAACTCAGTTCCCATGTAACTTTTCTTGAAGAGCCAGAGTCTTCCTTCCTTGATAGGACAAAGGTTTTTTGGGGTTTTGTTGGTGTCATTGTTTTTAACACACACACATGGATGTTGTACCTTTTGGGTTTCCTTTCCCCAGATTTCATGCCTGTTGGGCCAAATTGAACTGGAAGGTCGGAGACCCCCACTGATGGCATCTGGCAAGTCGCTGCCCTGCTTCGAGCCTTACGAATTCACTCCTAGGGCTGGTGGCTTCGTCACTGGAAGGTTTCTCACCGGCATTAAACCTCCTGTATGTGTATTTTAGTATTTCCATCTGGCTGTTTTCCTTATTTCTCATTCCTTATTTCACAGGCTCAGTGATAGATGACTTATGACCCCCAGCAATAACTTTGACAAGAACAATCAAGTGACAAGTGCCAAGCCATTTGTGGCCATACCCTGGGTCCCAGGAAGACACAACTATGTTATGTACGGCAGTTTTATGCCAGAGCCAATGTGCTGGCATGTAGCAGGCACTCAGAGTGCTGAGAAATGAATAGATGAGTAGAAGTAATCTTGTCCCTGACTTTTTCTGCCTTGTGACCTTTCTAAACTTGGTTAGCTTCCTTTGAAGGAGTTTAGAAAGGGAGTGTCACTCCCTGGGGGTGTTTATGTCACCAAAAGGAGCATCCTGGAGATTCGTTTCACAGTCATCCCTTGTCCCCCAGATCCCTCCCATGACTCCTCCTCCGCTGTGGGAGAGTTGACCCCAGCTGCAGCAAGAGTGTGCAGTAGAATTCTCCCCTAAGATGAGGCTTTCTTCTCACTCATCACCAGTCACTTGTTGATGTTCATGCCTTTTGTTCCTTAGTGCAGTGCATACCTGAAAGGCCACTAAGTCCATATTATAAATTATTCCAAGGCCACTGACTGACCCGCAGCTCCTCCTTCCACCCTACACAGATTCTCTCAAGGTCATCCATGGCCTCTGGCCTGGGAGAGTGGAGCCCTGATGCAGACCAGAAGCTTTGAGTTTCTGACCGTGACCCCTTAGTGGATTAAGGAATCATAGCAATGGGTTGTGACCAGCATTCCTTTATATAATGAAACAGAATGGAGAGAGAAAGAAAACATCAGTTTATCCTACTAGGCTAGTACCATAAAAGGTTTTGGTTTGAGTTTTATTGTCTTTACCTTGTGTATATATGTCTGCATTTTGGGGTTATTTTAATAAATGTATCCTTACTATGAGCTGCACTAACAATTTCTAGAAGACACTGTTTGGTTCTGCTCACCTTGTTGAAAGAATGCAGCTCTAGAGGCTGACCTGGATGGTGGAGAGGCACCAGTGCTGTTTCTCTTTGGAAGAAAGGCATGGTGTGTGGTTCTGGGGATGTACAGATGGCTACAGAGGGCCCTGGACTACTGTACACAGGACACATTGCCTCTGATCCACTCCACCCTCAGCAGGGAAAGACCCAGAACTACAGGGGACAGCAGAAGTCATTGAGGGCCATTAGTGCCTTCAGAGGCAGGGACCCAGGAGATGGGGGGACAGAGTGGACCAGCTGGTCAGCAGAAGCTGCTGAGGGTGTCGGCTGGAGTGGCCCTCCGGGAAGGGCAAGAGTGCTCACTGTCACTTTTGGGACCTGGGTCCCCCTTTTCCGCAGGAGTTTTTCTTTCACTGCATGGCAGGGCGAGAAGGCCTGGTGGACACAGCCGTGAAAACCAGCCGCTCCGGCTATCTTCAAAGGTAAAAGCACCAGTGTGTCCCTGTTAGATGCAGTCATTGTGCGAGGACCCTATGCCTGTCATCTTTTGCTGGAGAGCCTTTGTCTGATAAATACTTCATTAAAACATTCACATGTGGCTGAGGCAAAAAGCAGCAGAGATTCTTCCTCTTCCATAGATCTGGCAGAGCGTGAGCTCAGAGGCTTACACAGAAACCTGGCCTTCTGCGGCTCTGCCAGCCCCTTGGGGGCTGTGGATGCAGGGAGAGTCTCAGGCAGTGGTGAGCTTGTCCTCATCTCAAAAGCTTGGTGGCCCAGGGCAGTGCAGAGGATTCCAGGGTCCCTGCCTATAGTCTGATTAATGTTCCTTGGGTTATAGGCATCACCTAGGGGTCCCCCAACCCATACACTTGTTTCTCTCCTTACTGTGGGGAAAAGGGAACAAGCAACATTATAACCAGTATCGATCCGGCAGGGAGGACCAAAGTTTAAGCCTGAACAGGCGCGACTCTAGAGCTCAGTAGGATGGGGCAGCAGATCCTTGCATTGCAGTCTCTCTGCAGTGCAGTGTGGGAGGTTGATTTGGGGGGCTTTTTGGTCATGATTCATCCTGAGCCCACAGAACCCATGCTGTTAGAAATAATGATAGGAAATGAAAGAGATGTTAAAAATAAACTGTCTCAGGCCTGCTGCAGGTTGTGTCTTCAGGTACATTTCTGCCCTTTTCTGGCTTCTGTTTCTGAGCTCAAATTCCCCAAACCTACATACCGTGCCCCAGTCCTTTCTCCCTTGAATCCCGTGCTGCAGTTCGCTGCCATCTGTGAAAAGGAAAGAGTGGTATTGAGGCAGACACACACCTGGGCGGCCTGCTGGTGAGGAGCCTGTCTGTGGGGCCGGCAGTGCCCAGCAGGGAGCTGCAGTCAGTGCAGCCAGGCCTGGCTCTCCTCCTTCCCAGGCGCTTGGGTAATGTGGCCCATTTGCTTATGTGAGCAAACGCTGTACCTCCACTCCCCCTAAATTATTGATGAATGCATGTGCAGTATGGAAAAATACTAGTAAACAAATGATAGATAAGGAGGGGTAGAGATTTCATATGTAATGGACAGGAGACCCCAAGGCCCATTGGAAATAGGTTGAGCTGAAGGAGGGTGTCAGGGTTCCTGGGTGGAATAGAAGAGCAGCAGCCTTTGGGGCAAAGACACAGACCTTTGCAGGCTCCACTTCCAGCAGGGAGGAGATGGAGGCTCTCGAGTGGGGCTGGTGCAGTGCAGGACCTTAGGTAGCCTGTGTTGTGGAGGCCTGGGCTGGAGGAGGGAGGCAGTACAGGGAGGAAGCAGGTGTGCAGAGGGCATGGGGCTCGAGCCTGAGTGGCAGCATGGCACAGTTGACAAAGCAGGACGCTGAGGGGCAGAGAGGAGGTGTGGGTAGGTAATGAGGTTATGAGAGCAGCAGGGTATTTAAGCACATAATTGGACTCAGAGATGAGGCCCCAAGCTCAGTGAGGCCTGGAGTCATAGCCATGATAGACAGTTGTTGGAGCCCCATGAGGTCAGTGGAGAGAGGGCTGAGGACAGACATGTCAACCTGGGCAGCAAAAGGGCAGGTGAGTGGCACCAGCCTGGCCAGATTCGTAGCAGGGCACCATGAGCACTGTGGTGACTAACACTGTCCTCAGCTCAGGGTGAGTGTCAAGAGAGAGGAACTGGGTTCCCAGAAACCCCCTCCCAGGGCGGCACAAGAAAAATTGAGGCAGAGTGACCAGAGGGATAAGCAAAGGCCAGGGCACAGTGCAAGAGAGGTTAGGCGAAGCAGCCAAACAGGAAGATGAGGACAGAGGCCACCAGTTTAGGGATATTACATCAGCATTAGTTCTGGGTGACCTTTAGTATCCCTGACAATCACTGGACTGACAGAGTGCCAGAATCCTTGCCAGCTCCCTGTCTTTCCTGCCCTCTGGCTCTAAGGATACTGGTCCCTGGGGAGCTCTATGGCGCAAGTGGACAAAGAGCCAGACCATAGCCCCAGCAGCTGGGCTAGGTGGGAACCAGTTTTAGCAGTGGCAGTCAAGCCACTCAGCCACAGTACAGTGGCACCTTCTGGAAAGCTGTCAGGAAATGCAGCCCCTGTCCCAGGGCTCTGGACTTGGAGTCGTGCTTGGCTGCAGAGCAGAGTCATCCCCCCCCACCCCACCCTTGAAGCCCACCTTCCCCTGCATTGTTGCCTACTGGAGGTGCACCTCCAGGAACTGAGCCAGTGGTCTCCTTACAGGTGCATCATCAAGCATCTGGAGGGGCTGGTTGTCCAGTATGATCTGACGGTCCGTGACAGCGATGGCAGCGTGGTGCAGTTCCTATATGGGGAGGACGGCCTGGACATCCCCAAGACAACGTTCCTACAGCCCAAGCAGTTCCCCTTCCTGGCCAGCAACTATGAGGTGGTACCAGCCCTGGGCCTTGGGGGTTGGGGACTCCCACTTGGGGCTGGAGGAGCTGGCACCCTGAGCTCTGCCACCCCATCCACTGGCTATCAAAAAGTCAAGTGAAACAGATGTCATTTCCGAAGCCCCTAGGTGCTTTGGTGGTGACAGGACTCGGGCACCCCTGGAGTAAGAGCCACTGTTAAGAGCACTTTCCCTCTGCCGGTCAGGAGCTGGAAAGCATTTTGAATACTATCTGGGTTCATCCGGGGGAGGTTGGCAGCACTCTGCCCATTTTACAGTTGAGGCACCTGAGGATCAAAACTGAAGTAGCCAGCTGGTAAGTCAGCATCTAAACCCAGGCCTGCCTGATGAACACAATGGTGATTTTCAGACCATCCTACATCTTTGGTAGTGATTTAGGATTAACTGAGCATTCAACCCAATTTTCATACAGTAAATCCCCGACCTAACAAGTTCCATTCCAGGAGAGCATTCCAGTTGGTATCATTTGGAAGTCTGACAAAATGAGTCTTACACACCTTTGACACAGATACACAATGTAGAGCCTAAAAAAATACATACCCACAAAAATAGTGTAAATAAACTTTTTAACACTTACCTTAAAATGGTATGGTAGACACACGAGCTATTTCCACATTTGTAAGTCAGAGACTTACTGTATTGAGAAAGTAAAACTTGCAGTTTGTCTAAGGTCACCTAGCTGATGGCAAATTCGGTGGTCCTTTGTTTCCAGCACTGCCTCAGCTCTGTGGTCACCTTCCTTCCCGGAACGCTCTGTTTCTGGAGGGACTCAGTATGCTAGTCTGCCCGCCATGACTGCTTTGGCTCCAGCCCCCAAGTCTGGTTTGCACATGAGGGCCCTGATCAGCAGTGGGGTGCTCAGTCCCTGTGCGAGGCTTCAGGAGGGCTCCTCAGGGGCCCCCTGGGTCCTGCGAGGTTGTGCAGCATGGCCCTTCTGTCACTGTCATTGCTCATCTTTTGTGTGCTTGGTTTATTTAGGTAATAGTGAAATCCAAGCATCTCCATGAAGTTCTGTCCAGAGGAGAATCCCAAAAAGCTCTCCGCCACTTCAGAACCATCAAAAAATGGCATAGCAAACATTCCAACGCCCTGTCGAGGAGAGGTGCCTTCCTGAGTTATTCCCAGAAGATTCAGGCAGCAGTGAGAGCTCTAAACCTTGAGGGCAACAACCAGAATGGGCGCAGCCCAGAGGCTCAGCAGGTAACAATGGGGAGGCTGTGTCCCCAGGGCCCAGCCTGTTCAGGCCTTAGCTGGGTGAGGGCTGAGAGCTCCCTCAGAAGAGTGTGGTTGTGAAATCTGTCAGAACATACGTAGCACCAAATAGCAGGGTTAGGAAGGGACTTTGCCAGAGTAGGGTCTGGGAGAGTTGCTGGGGCTGGTGACTTTGGGGTTCCTCACCACCCCAGGTATGAGGAATGGGAAGAACAATGGCCAGAACTGGAGAGCATGGCTGTGGGCAGAGCACCAAGTAGAGCCCCATCAGAGGTCAGGGATAAAGCCCAGCACCACTCTCCTACCTTCCTGTTAGCCAGACCCAGCTGGGGGCTGGAAGACAGGAGCTTTAAGAAGCAGTCAAGAGGCCACCTGTGGGACTTTGGAGCCCATGATGGAGCCTGCGTCTGGGCCTAACAAGGATCCAGCACATTCACATAACTGTCCTGGTTGGCCTGGGACAGGTCTGGCTTTGCCCCTTGTCCTAGTGTAATCATTAACATGCCACCATTTGACTGCAGAAGAGTCCCAGTTGGACAGCCAATTATGTGGTCACCCTAGCTGTGCTTGAGTGGCCCAGGATGACAGAGTCCTGGAGAAGCAGGGTACCCTGGGACACGCCCAGCTCCCCCACTTTAACTGTAGAGGTGGTTTTCTCATCACAATCCAGCTCCTGTCTTACTCTGCTCTATGCTCTCATCTGGAGCCAATGCCTTTGAGTCTCCACACCCGCTCGGTGTCCCAGGAGGTGAAGCCACTCCTGAGCCTCCTGTGTAGCTAAGACCCCTCCTGCCCTTCATTCAGATGTTGCAGATGTGGTATGAGTTGGATGAGCAGAGCCGTCGGAAATATGAGAAGAAAGCAGCCTCTTGTCCTGACCCCAGTCTGTCTGTCTGGCGTCCAGACATCTACTTAGCCTCTGTGTCAGAAACATTTGAAAAAAAAGTTGATGACTACTGCCAGGAGTGGGCAGCCCAAGCAGAGAAGAGTTACGAGAAATCAGAGCTTTCTCTAGACAGGTGAGAACTTTGAATTGTTTCCCAGTGTGTGCAAGTAGGAGATTCCCCCTGGAGGTGAGACTCAAGCAGGAGGGGGGATAGGAAGCAGCAAGGGGTGCTTTGCAGGTTGGAGAGCTCTGGGACAGACCAGAGCAGGCAGGCAGAAGCGGCTACCCTTCTCATTTGGGCCAAGACTCCGCAGAGCCTCTGCTGGGACAGAGGCCTGCAGATGGCCTCTCTTGAGTTTGGTGTGGCAGCCATGGCAGAATGAGTCAAGGTCACCATTCAGGTGCTGCCAACTCTGACCCAGGGCAGATCATGCACTGTCCTGGGACATCATGTCTCAGCTTTTCTGAGGGCTTGGAGCTGGATGACTCATGATCCTTGGGTTTCCAGCCTCAAGGAGGAAAGTCCACATGAAGGCCTCAGCTTGGCCCACTTCCCTCTCCCCTCTCCTCTCTCCTCTCCCCTCTCCCCTCTCCTCTCCCCTCTTCTTCTTCTTCTTCTTCTTCTTCTTCTTCTTCTTCTTCTTCTTCTTCTTCTTCTTCCTCTTCCTCTTCCTCTTCCTCTTCTCTCTCTCTCTCTCTTCTCTCTCTTCTCTCTCTCTCTCTCTCTCTCTCTCTCTCTCGGGTAAAACTGAGAGCTGAGAGCACTCACCACCCTGAGTGAGCCCTGAGTGAGCGAACTGGAGGAGGCCAGGATTCTCTTCCTTTCTCATGCGTTATCCAGCCAGAATTCAGATTCCCAGCCAGCTCCTCCAGCTGCCAGCTGGGCTTTCCCTGAAAAAGCAAGGTCCTGACTCTCACCCCACCCCCACCGCACCACTGTAGCTCAGGAGTTGTGTTCAGCTTCAGAAGGACCTGAAAGAACTTACCGAGCATTGCAGCCTTATGATGCTGCCCTGCCCCCACATGGTGATTCCCACTCATCTGCCTTTGTGGAGCCCCTTCCTTATTCCATGTGCCAGATAGTGTTCTTGGAAGCTTTCCTAAAAGGCCAGCTGCATTGCAGAGTTGTGCAGCATAGGTGCTTTTATGTGGTACTATACCATGTCTTTCACTGCTTAGTGAACCTGAACCTCTTTCTAATTTGTGCAAAGGTTTAAGCCCTCTCCAAACTGTCACAGCTTGTGGTTGGGGGTGTAAAGGCAAACAAAGGAAAATGTGAGTAATGAGCCCAGAGATTCACTGCTCTGGGGGACTGCAGGAACTGGCCCAGAGTGGATACATGACATGCTTGGGGCGTATGTGAACGATGGGAGCATAAAAGCCTAGTGCTGCCCTGCCTGGCTGGAGTCCATACTGTGTAATTTTAGGATCATAGCATCTTTAGCAAGAATCCAAAGATTAAAGGGATCATCTGCCTAGAAAAACAAGCCCAGGAAGAGCCCGAGGGTTCTGGCTTCTGGATTTGGGTGGGCATAGTGGGCAGTCTGGTACTCACTCCTCATGCCCACACTTTGCCATCTCCAGGCTGAGGACCCTGCTGCAGCTGAAGTGGCAGCGCTCACTGTGTGACCCAGGCGAGGCCGTGGGTCTACTGGCTGCCCAGAGCATCGGGGAGCCCTCCACGCAGATGACCCTGAACACCTTCCACTTTGCAGGCAGAGGCGAGATGAATGTCACTCTGGGCATTCCCAGGTAGGGGCTGCAAGGGGACATGGCGGGAGGGGCAATCTGCTCTACCTCTCATGGGCAAGGAACTATGAATGAGGAGAATTGTCCTGTGACTGAGCAAGACAGGGTCTCAGAGTGGGCAGCAGGGTTGGAATTTCCAGAGCTGACTGATTGCTGTGGCCAGAGCATTGCCCAGACCTTTCAGGATCTCCATTTATCCCTCTGCTGAGCCCTGCATCAAAGTTACCTGGAATGCTTGTGAGACTCCACCCAGGAACATTGCTAACAAGCCCCACATGGGGCCATTTGGTTGCCCAGCTCCTGACTGTGACCCCTGTGGCCCTGGCCCATCAGGTGCAGGTATATACACTGTAGTCTAGTAATTGCTGCTGGACTAAGGGAAGACTGAGGGGTCAGACCCATAGCACTCAGTCTGTGGTCCTGCCCCTTTCTAGCAGATGGACCCTTTCTAGCAGGTGGCTTCCTGAACTTTCTCAAACTCAGGGTGCCCCCCTATAGAATGAAGGAGGCCAGACCCACAGGCACATGGCTGGGAGGGCTGATGAGCAGCTGGGTGAGGCTTCTCTGTATCTCATTCAGTAAGCACTTACTGTGTGCAACACCCAGAAATCAGCCACAGCCCTGCATTAAGGAGCTGGCACTCCAGGGTGGAGTGTGTGGCAGTCCCTCACTGTCTCAAGGGGCCAGAGCCGGGACTCTGTCCCAGCATATTTCCCTGCAAGACCACAGAACCCTCTCATGTCTCAGAAGAGCTGACACCTGTAGAAGAGGCTTCATGCAGACAGGGGATCTGGTTGCCTCATAATCTGACGTGCCCTTGTCCTGGGGCAGGTTGAGGGAGATTCTCATGGTGGCCAGTGCCAACATCAAGACGCCTATGATGAGTGTGCCTGTGTTCAGCACCAAGAGGGCCCTGAAGAGAGTGAAGAGCCTGAAGAAGCAGCTCACTAGAGTGTGCCTGGGGGAGGTAACTCGCGCCCAAGCTGCATGCTGTGGGGAGGGTGAACCCGGGTCCTCCAATTGGTGCAGAGCAGGCTTCGCTGACTGCTCAGATCTTCTGCTCAGGTACCGATAGGGAAAGAGAAGCTGTCTTTGCCCAGTGCTGAGCAAGGATGGATCCAGAAGCTTTTAAAGATAACCATCCTTTTGTGCCTAAAACTTGCAGTGAGCTCTTCCTGGGTTAGCTTACCAGCCCCACAGAAGCGCACTCCTCCCAAGCTCTGGCCACTCTGGTGAAGGTTTCCAGCTATGGGTCCCTTCCCCCAAGGAATCCTGCTGGCAGAGCACACTGGAATTTCTTTGGAGATTGGGGGCCCATCTGCTGTCTCAAGTCCTTGCTTTCCCATAATCCACTTGTGCAGTTACCTGGGACTTGAACAAAAGCCAAGTTTTCCTCATCTGGTTCTAGGTGTTGCAGAAAATTGACGTTGAGGAGTCCTTCTGTATGGGGGAAAAGCAGAACAAATTCCGGGTGTACCAGCTGCGGTTTCACTTCCTGCCACATGCATATTACCAGCAGGAGAAGTGCCTGAGACCTGAAGACATCCTGCACTTCATGGAAACGAGGTCAGGACGTGGGCCATGTTTGTCATTGACCTTGACTCACATAGCACCCTGCTGGTCATAGGGCTCCTGTGTTTGCTCAGTGAGCCTTGCAGGGGAAACTTTTTGGAAAACGGCAAGCCCTGCACCCTAATCTGAAAACCTCACCACTAGTCATTTGCGGGTGTGACCTTGAGGGTCACGCATCATACTCTGAACCATGTCTCTTTTTGGTTGATGGTTCAAGATGACTGGCATTGCAGGTTTGCAGTGTTTAGACATGAAAATAGCAATAAGAGAAAGAGCCCCACCACTGTAGTTCCTCTGTGAGTCAGACCGGCTCGGATGTTAATGTGTGATTCTGGGCAGCATAATGCGGTTTAGAGTCTGCCAGTAAGCAGCAGAGAGCTGACAACATGCTGCTTCTCAACCCTGCTCCTGTGACTAGGGTTACCAGTGCCTCTTTCCAGAGAACCAGAGAAATTTGGGATTTTGTCTGGTGAGGAAAATGAACTTCCTTTTTCTCTCAAGCCAAGTTATTATTGTGTATTTGAAAGTGTAAGCCATACTGCTGGATGCACAGGATCGGTAAGATGGGCTCCAGAACAAGTCAGAAGGAGCTAGCAAAGTACTTTCAGCTCACCTGCTTTAGAGCCCCACAAGTAGAAGAATCTGAGACCCAGGCTAAGAGGCTCCTGCAGGCTCCAGAGTGTGGAACCTGTCTCAGGACTGACTGTCACTGCAGGAGCATGGGCCAGGCAACCAGATGTTCTGATTTTTTGTTTTTTAATATTTTTTTCTTTCTTTGGTTATCTGGCCATATGCTTTTGCTTTTATTTAAAAAGAAAAAAGTCTTGTAACTTATAAATGCCAGCAACCAACTCTCTACTTTTAAAAGCCTGGTAAGCAAAATTGATTCCATCTGTTGGTGGGATTCCTCTCAGGCCAGTGAGCACTGCCTCTGATCTAAACCAGCTCCCAGGTCTTCCCAGAGATGCAGGATGTGGAGAACCAAGGCAGTGCCGAGGAGGAAGCTCCCCTGCCCACACTCATCCCACAAGAGTCAGTCACTGAGGCAGGAGGGTCGAGGAGAGGGTAACTCCTGCCTTCCACCTGCTACTGCTCTCTCTGAAAATGAGGCCTGGCTGCAGGGCAGCCCTCTATGCAGATGGCATTTAGGATTGTAGAGGAACCTAGGTCTGAATTCAGCCTTTTGGACACAGATCACTTGTCAGGCAGTATCCCGCCCCAGGAGACACAGGCACTGGGTAAGATTGCTAGGCTTGGGGAGCACCTTCCTGGAACGTTCATTCCATCCCGAGGTCCTCAATGCGCTCTGGGTTGCTGGGCAGAGTGACAGGAGAGCAGTGTGTGCTTCAGCCTGCCAGCTTGTTCATTAAGAGAGGAGGCGCATGACTCCCCGGTGTGGCGGATGTTCATGCCGGCCCGGCATCCCTCTCCTGAGAAGTGGGAATTAGGATCACTCGGCCTCTGGAGAACGATGGAGAAGGGTGGAGTCTGTGGTCTGCTCCGTGTCTCTGCACCTGCCGTCCTCCAAGCAGGTAGGCCTGCGTGAGGCCTGCACTGGGCCAAGCTCAGAGCTCTCTGCTGACATACCCCGTGAAACTGAAAAAAGTAAATCACTTTTTAAAACTTCCTTCCTGATAGGAAGTGTTCCCAGCAGTGAAGTACTTCTTAACCTCCTACTTATGTTTTCCTTTTGCCCTTGAGCAGCTGCAGTCAGCAAGGCCATGTCAGGTGCTTGGGTGGAGGTGACTCCAGCAGAAGGGCTCTGAGGTTTCCGACAAAGATAAAAGAAGGAGCAGGCTTTGAACAGGGCTGAGGTTAGAGTCCCAGCATGGGCCTGGCAGTGGTACAAGCCATATTAAGGCCTCTGTGTATCCACAGGGAGTGGGCAGGATGTGCTTTCAGAAGAGCCCTCTGCTCTCCACAGCACTTTCTCCTTTCTCTCGTTCTCTCCTTTCTCCCTGTTTTATCACCCTCTTTTCCCTCTCTCCTCTCCTCCCTTCATTCCCAGTTGTGGGATCATAAGACTTTTTTGACATAAAGTGGAGCAAAACAGAAAACAAAGAGCTGCGGCGGTGGGTGGCGATGCATAGCGCTAAAACTGCTGGGCTTCTGTATGGACCCCTTTTGCTGAGTATTTGCACTAACAATGGAAGGTGGACCAGAAATGAAGAAGAGCACTGCTCTGGGAGCTGGGGGGCTATAGGTCCTGGCCTCCTATCCTGATCATGAGTTGACCCCATTGACTATCCCTGCAGTTTGAGTGTCAGTGACTCTGAACTGCACCTAGAAGGTGGTGGAGCTATTAAGAGGTACTTTCAGAAACAGCCAAGGGTCCAGTTCCCAGGTTGTAATTATTATGTGGGTGAGGCGGTTCCTCTGCTGCCTGCCCCAGGGGCTGCCTTTCACTTGCACTCTGACAGCAGCGCTCTCAGAGAGCAGTCCTTGGGGCCTGGCCCATCACTCCCCTTGCTCTTGGCAGAATCACAGAAAGGCAAATGGCCACACCTCTCGGGAAACACTGGTGTGTCGCCACACGTCCGCTGCACACCAGCCCGTGTTGTTCCCTCAGCGAGTGCCCCCCATGTTCACCCGTCCTGGTCGCCAGAAGGCAGGCAGGGCAGAAGGGACTCCTCCTGGGAGATCAGGGAAGGGTTCTTGGAGTTGCGTCTTCGTTTGGACCCAGCCTTGAAGGGTGCGTACAGATATAGGCTGTGGTTGGGAGCTAGGGGTACAGCAGGGAAGATGGCTGCAGTTTGGAGGCCCGGCAGAGCCCGAGGGCGACAGCAGGTGTGAGTGTGGGGGGAAGAGCCTTAGCTATCACACTGCCACGCACTGGGACAGCTGACGGTGTCTGACGAGCTGGGGCAGTGGTCGGCAGAGGGGACCCGCCTCTCGTTTCACTCCATGTGTGCTCTACGCTGTGGCCTCGCGTGCGAGGAGAGCAGCCCCGGGTCACACAGGTCCAGGCTGCCACAGAAACTCCCTGGCCCCTCCAGAGACCCAGGCTCCTTACCTCCTGTCCCCATCCCCAGCACCTGGTGGACAAGCATGGCACTAGATTAGTGGGTGAGGAACCTTCTTTCTGCCAAGAGCGAAACTTCAGCAAAACCATGTACCTCTTTCAGAAGTTACCCAAAACACCCAAGGAAGTTTTGTTTTCAGTGAGCAGAACAGTAAACAGTTCAGCCACCTTTCAGATGAAGACTCCGCTTGCTGGAGGCCCCCAGGGATAGCAAACCAGCCTAGGGTGGGTGTGCAAGGCCCCAGGCTTTGGCAGTTGAAGGCAGTCCAGGTTGGTCAGCTCTTCCAGCCCGATGAAGGAGTAAGAGTTCGTTCACCAGTGGTGCAGTGAGGGGAAGCCCTGACTCAGGAAGAGGAGCAGGAGTCAGGAAAGCCTCTCCACTGCCAGGGTTCTTTCCAGCTGATTTGGGTCTAACCCATTAACGTGATTTATTGCCACAAAGTAACTTGTCGTTGTCCTTTGAAATTCTGATGAACTCTGAACTCTTCATTCTTTGCCCCAAGTGAGGGACCTCCGAGACCAAGGAGAAGGGTTCTCTGGCCTAAGCAGCTGACTTTCTGGAGATGCTCTGAGTGGCAGGCAAAGTACTTCTCCCCGTCCTGGTTAGGTGACAATACAGTGACACCAATAGCTGTCATTGTCAAGCACATGCCCTGCCAACCCCTGGGAAAGGTATCAGACACAGGGTTGTTTCTGGTGGTTAAGATTGCTCCACATTAATACCACATTGCATAAGCAAGCAATTTATAGAAATGTGGTATCCAAACCAGGCATTCATGCTCAGAGGAGTGGGGAGCACATGGACAGACAGACTGGCCTCTGTCTCATGCATTGGTCTCCTGTGGGGCTCCCTCAGCACCCTGCCCACCACAAGTAAAGGGTGGACCATGCCAGTACTGACCCCGGGGCATGGTCTTCTCACTTCAGGTTCTTTAAACTTCTGATGGAATCCATCAGGAAGAAGCACAGTAAAGCATCAGCCCTCCGAAGCGTGAACACTAGGAGAGCTACACAGCGAGATCTAGATGATGCTGGAGAATCGGGGAGGAGTCGGGTAAGCGAGGCTGGGGCCGCATAGGGACAGTCCCGAGGCTTGGGAGGAAGGAAGAGTCCCGCAGCCTTCCTTCTGGGGAAGGCTCTATGACTGTTCTCAGCACTCTGCAGGCCCCTTCCTGGCAGCGCCCATCTCTCCACTCACCCCGGCGTTTGTCTCCTGGCCCGAGAGCCTGCGCACATCTCCTCGAGGATTGTGGGCTGGTCAGGGAGGCCACAGGTGCCATAGTTTGACTGGCCTTGGATCAGGGCCTGGGGACATCCATCCAAGGATCACCCTATGGGACACTTTCCTCCTGAAGTTGGGCTTTCAGTAATGGTGTACGCTGAGCCTTGAAGGTTCTTTTTCTGATCTCATTTGGCTTCTCCAGACCAGATGAACCAAGGCCCACCAGAGGATTGGCAGGGACCAGAAAGACATTTTGTAATGAAGAAGGCAGGCCATGGTGACAAAAAGGGACGGAGAAGGATTGTCTTGATGGAATATTGAGTGTCTTAAAAACTGGATATTTATATCCTTCCTCCTTTCCCATCCTGCAACAAAATTGATTAAAAATATTTGGAACAATATTTTGCACCATCTTTTAAGGACTCAAAAAGTCCTGGTACTTTTTTCCCAAATGAAGGGCTTTATAGGTGGTGCATATAAAGTCTGAAGGGAGGAGGCCTGGGGTCCAGCGCCAGGCAGTGGCTGTGGGCTCTTGGGGAGGGGCAGTGGCTGTGATGGCAGCTGGACAGCTAAGTGGAAAGGCCGGAGGGTGGCTGGGCAGCTGGGAGGTCTGTGCATAGACACATGCTTTCATGGAGCCTTGAGTATTGCCACTAATCCTTTCCCTTCTTGTCCTCAACCCTCAGGGAGAGCAGGAAGGCGGTGAGGAAGATGAGGGGAACATCGTGGATGCTGAAGCTGAGGAGGGGGATGCTGATGCCTCTGACACAAAATGCAAGGCCAAGCAAGAGGAAGAGGTGGGGGACTGGCTGAGGCGAGGGTCTGTGGTCATGTCCCTCCTCTGGCACAAAGGCCACGCCTCAGTGTCTGCTGGGAGTCCGCGAGACCCCAGGGGCTGGGTCAGACATGGCCTTTGTAGGGTGTTTGTTCTGGACACGAAGTGCAGGTCGTTGTAGGGCCCTGAGCAGCAGTCTGCACTCCATTTCCTACCAGGTGGACTACGAGAGTGAGGAAGAGGAAGAGAAGGAGGAAGAGGAAGATGATGACACACAGGAAGATGGGAACATCCATGGTGAAGATGCCAGCCAGGTCCAAGAGCCAGATGAGGAGGTGGGCTCAGGCCCTGAGGAGGACTTGCCCCAGAAGCCTCCCTGCCGCCGCCAGGAGCCCCAGGGAGCCGAGGCTGTGGAGCGCCGTGTCCAGGCCGTACGTGAGGCCCACTCCTTCATTGAGGACTACCAGTATGACACCGAGCAGGGCCTGTGGTGCCAGGTCAGTATGGTGCACAGCTGGGCCCAAGGGCAGACATGCTAGGTCAGTGTGTGGGTTGTGACCGTTCAGAATCTGGTGACGTCTGGGCTCTCTGCTCCACAGCACAGCCCCACAAGTGTCCTTTTCAAGCCCCTAGCGAGCCAGGGCCCTCTGTTTACTCAGGAATGGGATGAGTCTCATTTGCCAGGCCCTGTAGTGTCACCTTACTTTGAGCTGGCGTTGTTTGTTAACTCACCTCACTGTCAACAAACAGGAACCTGAAAGCTCCTACACACATGGTCCTTGGCCCTGCCCTGGGGACTTCATGGTTCCCTTCAGGGCTGGCTGGCATAGAAACCTCAGCGTCTCATGGGCTTGCTTTTCATCTCCTCCTTGGGCCTAAGTTAGTGGTTCCCACATGGTAGTGTGACTTAACAAGACTCACAGGCGCAACATGTGCTGTGCTCGTCATCATTTGAAGGACAGTAGGGCAAGGTTGAGTGGGCAGAAGTCCCCACATCATCACTGATGTCTGCGGCAGTGCAGCTCTGCTGTTCCCACCTTGAATGTGAGCGAACGCAGGGTCAGTAAAGTCACCCAGTGTTGAGGCCCGTGGCAGCTCTCGTGGCAGGCCCTGCTTGCCAGCAGCATGACACCAAGAGGGCTTTTATGGCGCCCAGGAGCCTGGCACCTCCAAACCCCCAACTCTCACTCCTCTTGTAGGTGACGCTGAAGCTCCCTCTGATGAAAATTAACTTTGACATGAGCTCCCTCGTCGTGTCCTTGGCCCACAGCTCTGTCGTCTACACGACCAAGGGCATCACTCGGTGCCTGCTGAATGAGACCACCAACAGGAAGAACGAAAAGGAGCTCGTGCTGAACACGGAAGGAATCAACCTCCCGGAGCTGTTCAAGTATTCCGAGGTGCGTGTGCACGTGTACAGGTCCCCTCCCGCCTCCTGGACTCTCAGGTGGGCATGGGAGCCTTCTTGGACTTGTGGTGCAGAAACCTGGTGCACTTTAACCCAGTCTCCAAATTTTTTTAATACGATTTTTTCTTTAAAATTCAGACCTTCCCGAGGTTGGTCGTAAGTGTGTTTTATCGCTGGCCTGCATCTGCTCACTTTGTCCGGTAAAGGGGCCCAAACCAGCACGCCCCACGTAGTGCTGGCCAGCGCCCTGTGCCCCTGTCCCCCATGCTTGCAGCCCTGGACACAGGGTCCCCCCAATAGTATACTAAGAAACTTGGGGCCCCCGCCCCTTTTCCCTTAGGCAGCAGAGCCCCCCCCCCATCAGCTGCTCTTCCTGCTCCTCCTGTGAATCCACTCTCATCTCCCCAGGGAGTGCTCTGGGTTGTGTGAGCACGTGGGGTTTGTTTTTGCATAGACCAGGCAGGTTACCCATCTGCTTCTGTGGAACGACCCCAGCACTGGGGCAGCTACCCTTCCAGGCACAATGCAGAGCCACCAAGGGCCGCTCCCGGATGGCTCGGTTGTAGCCTCCACCTCTGGTGAGGCCTGACAGATGCCTGTGGCCTGTCCCTGCCTGTGTGTCCTGGAGAGAGATTTGAGGCGTGCCTGCTGAGGGCCATCCTAGTGAACAGCTCTCTGTGTGTAAAGTTTTCTTGGTGAGTCCAAGTCATCCCTGGACTCTGGTCACAGCAGCAAGAGGCCTGGCACCTGGCCAGCACGTCGGCACCCCCCTCATGCTCATCCTGGCCGCCTCTGTAGTTTGTCATCAGCTGCGCCCAGTTACCAGGCACATGGAGAGAGCGTGGCAGGTCTGGAGGGTGCACAGACAGACGGAGCAGGAGGCTGGGCGCCAAGTTCCTCCCTCCTCTCCCAGGTGCTGGACCTGCGCCGACTCTACTCCAATGACATCCACGCCATGGCCAGCACATACGGCATAGAGGCAGCACTGCGGGTGATCGAGAAGGAGATCAAGGATGTGTTTGCCGTGTATGGTAAGAGGGACGCCCAAAACAGGTTGAGTTGGCTCTGTGCTAAGGTGGAGCTGAAATGCAGGTGTAGCACATGTGCAGTAGGTGACCACCAAATCTGAGAGTCCCTAGAGGGAACCAGAGGACACAGCAGCTCCATCACTGAGCCACTCAGTGGTTTCTCCGCAGCTGGTGTCTTTGGGAAGCTCCCAAAAGTTCAGTGACTCAGCCCATCTTGCCTGCAAGGTTCCAGTTCCTCAGGGAAAACAGGACAGATGGATCAATTCTTCAGACATTGTGGGGTGGGCATGGAAAGCAGGATGCAAGGACAGGGTGGTCCCACACCAGGCACAAAGGTGACAGCTGGGGGGAGCCCCAGGGTTTGAGCTGGAGGGAGCCGGATTTGTGTCTGGCGACACTTCCCATCTGTCCCCCTCGTCACTGCTTAAACCTTCCCAATGTTACCACTCCTGTGACAGGCATTGCAGTGGATCCTCGCCATCTGTCCCTGGTTGCCGATTATATGTGCTTTGAGGGTGTTTATAAGCCACTGAATCGCTTCGGGATCAGGTCAAGCTCCTCTCCTCTGCAGCAGATGACGTTTGAGACCAGCTTCCAATTTCTGAAGCAGGCTACCATGCTAGGTCAGTGTGGGCCTTGCCTCTTCTGACTCCCCCTGAGTCATGGGCACCTTTCCGAAGCGTTTTGCACTCAAGGGAGAGCTTAGAATGGTGGGGCTGGGGCGGGGCAGCATATGAGAAAGCTGCCTCTGTGTTCTGAAAGAAGGGAGGGCCTCCCCTCTTTTTTTTTGAGACCCTATAGAGGGTCTCGCTCTATAGTTCAGACTGACCTTGAACTCACTTTGTAGCCTGGGCTGGCTTTGAACTCACAGCAGTCCTCCTGCCTCAGCCTCCCAGGTGCTGGGATTACAGGCGTGTGTCATCATGCCTGGCTCCCCCTCTTTAAAGGTGGGAGCAGCACTGCAGCGTGGTCTGTCAGCCACAGGGACTCTGGATCAAGACTCAGGGCCTCACACACCTCAGCATCGAGTGCAGCCCATCCCCCATCCCCTCATAGCACTCTCAGCTTTCCCCACAAACCCCTGACATAGAATCTTGTGTCTCTCACAGGATCCCACGATGAGCTGAAGTCCCCTTCAGCCTGCCTCATGGTCGGGAAGGTCGTCAAGGGTGGAACGGGCCTGTTCGAGCTCAAGCAGCCCCTGAGATAGCGGCTGGTCTGCCCAGCCTGGAGGACCTGGGTGTGGGTGTGGCCAGCACAGGAGAGAGCCAGAAGGTCGGACTGCAGGGCAGCTTAGAGTGACAGTTCAGAGCACAGCAGTGACCTCAGGCTCCAAAAGTCACCTGGTTTTTGGGCGAAAGTGGAAAGTGACGGTGTTGCTCTTCCGTGGCCCATCTCGGGATGCTAACAGCGCTCTTGGTGTCCCTCCAAGACCTCTGGGGCTTCACATGCATTGCACAATCCTGAGAGAAGTCCCAGGCTGTTTCCTGGAGGACCAAGGGCACGTGGACTTGGGTTCTGCTGCTGGGGACCCACAGCGCCTCTAGTTAGGGAAGAGAGGTCCTGTTGCCATGAGTGCCGGTGACAGCACACAGGATTCCTGGGGTCTCCAGTGAGTGGAAACAGAACCTGCCACCCCTTGGCCTGCCCTTCCTACACTTCAGGACAGAGTAGCTGGAATCCCCAGCCCAGGGCTTCTTCTATGGGCTAGGGGCAGGGCAGCACAGTCCACCAGCCCAGCTTCCATGCCTGCACTGTGGCAGGGCCAGGAGGCCACATGCAGTCTCTCCAGGGCCCCAGTAGCTCACCCGAAGCAGAAATCCCCACAGGGCCACTGGTCATGCTGCCTGACTTCCCTGGCTCTGCTCTCGATTTGTTGAGGTCTGAGACATCCGTGCAGGCCCTGCCATGTCCGGGATTGTCCAGACTTCTCCACGCCCAGCATAGCGCCAGGTGCCCCGGCTTGAAGGGAAAAGACAGGCCTTCTACAGAGGGTTTGTGAAAGCGGAGACTGTTTCTATTTTTGTCTGATGTTATTCCAACTCAGGCTGAGTAATAAACATCACTGGAACTAGCTGTTGGGAGGGAGGGGAAGCCCTGACTTGTGTTTTTTAGTTTTCCCTCTGGTTTGTGGGTTTCTGCATTTGGAGTTGAAAACCCAGAACTGGGATTTTCTTAACAGTTAGACCTCAGTCCCTCTTTTCACTTCTGTCTGAGATTGTGGGGGCAGATCTCATACTGTGCAGGCCCCCTCACCACTCCCAACCCCACTCCACACCCCCATCTGTCCCACCAGTGTCCCCTTCCAGATGTGGCCCAATGGACAGAAGTCAGCAAGAAGGAGCTATGCTGCAGTGGGTGGGGACGCTGCAGTGCCCTCAAGTGGGGTCAGAGTTAAAAGGAGGCTTGTTAGGGGAGAAGACCAAGCTGCCCGCTCCAGACATGGGGCAAGACCCAGCCTGTGCCCCCCCAACACACCTGCACAGGACAGGGTCTGCCAGGCCAGCCACACGCGGACATGGGGAATACAGAAGCTTCCAAGTGAGGCAAGGTTCGTCCCTGTGGAGCACTTTGCTGCAGAGGCCCATCCTGCCAGGGTCGGCATTCATTCTTTGGTGATTTCCACTCATGCTGGAAGTGTGAGGGAACCCTCCAAGGAGATTATAAGGTACCCGGATGCTGCAGCATCTGGCGGATGAATGAGTGGGTCCATAGTTCCATGGGGTCAGCCCACCCAGGCGTGGAGGGCGCAAAGATGGAAGAGCAGCCCCTGAGCACTCGCAGGGCTGTGGGTCCCCATGTGAGCCTCCTGCCCCACCCATCCACACAGCTCTTTTTACACCTTTATCGCCACCAGTAGGTGAGTAGAAAACTGCACATTTAGCTATGACATAGGGTTCCTTTGAGGGTGTTCTTGAGTTTTGGAAAGAGCCACAAATAGGCCAGTGCCAGCTTTGATGAAGAAAATAGAATAGTTGCAAAATCCCCCCCCCCCCACTGACTGGAGGTTCAGGCCAGAGCCTGCCACATGATAGGCTACTGTAAATAAAATGGTGTGAAAAGGGCGTGGTGGCGCACGCCTGTAATCCCAGCACTCAGGAGGCTGAGTTGTGGTGAGTTTAAGGCCAGCCTGAACTGCATACTACATAGTTTGACCCTGTCTTTAAAAAAAAAAAAAAGTATGAACAGAGACCTCACTTTTGGGTATATAGTTAGAAGAGAAATTCCTGGACCCTAAGGCAATTCTTCCTAAAGGTTTTTTTTTTTTTTTTGAGACAGCTAGTACCTTTCCCACAGCAGCTTCACCATTTTTACATTCCTGCTGGGCTCCAGTTGCTCCACATCCTTGTTACTTTCCACTTTCATGTTTCTGTTTTAAATAGCACCAATCCTGATGGGGAGCAGGTACTTTACCCCTTCTGGTGTGGTGGTACACTCACAAACGGGGGACCCTTAGATGGTTTGCATCTATAGGCTAGCTAAGGTTGGGTACCACTTGTGAAATGTTTGCTGCTTGCCAAAGTTTTTTGGGCTTATGATTAAAAGGCTGCCACAGGAGTCTAGAAAATGCTTTTGAAGCCGCAGATTAACCCTTAAGGCTGGTTGGGGGAGCAACTCCCCCTGCAGTCTCCCCTGGAGCAGCCATGCCACATCCCCATGTGAGGAGCACAGCACCTCGAGCCTATTATGGTTCTGACCTCCATGTAATTTATACTTTAATTGCAGCCACTCAGACAGCTACCGCCAAAAATGCCACATACCCTAAGCCGTTAACCCCTACTATCCTTTTGCTAGAATCCGCCAGGATCAGAGGTTCTCATTCTGCATATTGGAAAGGCCTAGGGAGCTTACAAAGAAACATGTCAGCGCCACACCCCAAGATTCTGATAGAATCCCCTTGGGTGCATCCTAATGTTGAGCCATCCCAAGGGGCTCTGGTGGGGCGCAGAGGTGAGAATCACAAGATAAACACTTCCATTGTGGAAGTTCACAGCCACTGGCCTCAGCAGGTGAGGCACTGATCCTAGTTTCTATCTTCACCTCATCAGAGCTGGTTCCTGCTCTCATGGTATGCACAAGAAGGGAGACGGAGAAGCACGCCTGGTACCCCATAGCTGTCTGCAAGGCTTTACAGTGGGCTCAGTGGAGGCCACCACTAGCTCTAGGTGCTCAGGGAGCTGACAAGACAGGCACGCTGCCCCTGACAGCAGATAGAATGCCTGCACGGTGAGGCTCTGCTTGTCCTTAGAAGTTCCTGCCAGTGTGGCACCAGCAGGACCAGAAGGCGGGGATACTTGTGCAGTCAGGACTTTCCCAAAGCAGTTCCATGAGATGTTTCTATTCCGGAAGTCAAGCCTCAGATGCCTCATGAAATTCAGGCCTCAAGTCGTGTAAGCAGCTCCTCTGTGCCCCAGTGAGTCACAGCCTCAGCTGTCTAGCTGCACAGGTACCTTAAGCAGCAGAGTGGCTATGTGCTCACTGTTTGTCCCCTCCTCCACCTAATGTTCTCTGTGCAGACTGTGACCCCTGTCCTCATGGAACTTGATTCCAGTGCCCCAAACACGCTAGCCAACTTCATGGTTACCAGGGCAACAGTCATGCACTCAGATCACCAGTGAACATGCACTCCACGTGTTCCAGGATTGGGCCCACCTGTGAGGCAAGGGAAGCGGCACCCGGGTGTGCAGGGGCCAGAAGGGAGGAAAATGAGTACGGAGTCCTGCAAGTGTGACAGCTCGTATTTAGTGCTGGTAATCCCAGCACCTGGGAGGCTAATACAGGAGGATCATCCTGAGTTCCAGATCAGCCTGAACTATACAGCATGATTGTGACAAAAACAAAAATCAAATTTCAGTCATTGCCCTCCAACTTCTTCCCCCGCTAGATGGGCAGCTCCGCCTTCGCCCCTGATTATATGCGGTAGTATATGTGAGTTCTTTATTGTCCAGCCACATTCAGCTATCTGGTCTTTGAGAAAGAAAGCTAGCCTCTTAATAAAGGGCGCTGGGAAAAATTGCTCACATACACAAGACTGACTTTAGACTAGTGTCTCCTGCTAACTTACTCTTGAAGATGTAAGTGTAGGTATGGGCTCTCTGAGCAGAACCCTAGTTACACAAGAAGTAGCACCAACAGTCAACAAATGGAATCATATCAAATTAACCTGCACAGTGCAGGAAACTGAGTGAAGACAACCTGCAAGTGAGGATGTTGAGATAAAAGTGAGATAAAGGTCTTACTATGGGATAAAAGGAATTTAATTGATAAAGATAATCCAAAAAATAGGAGAAAGTAGAGAAAAATCAAAAGGAAAAAAATTACAGAGCTAAAAAAAATACCTTTTTTTTTTTTTTGAGATGGTCTCATAGTGGCCTTGAACTCACTATGTAGCTCAGGCTGGCCTCAAATTCACAGCAATCCTGCCTCAGCCTCCTCCCTGATGCTAGGATTACACGTGTTTGCCACCATGTCTAACTTGAGGAAACAAAATTTTACAATGGTTTTCTCTCCCTACCTTTGCAGATTGTGAGTTTATGGGGCGCCCTCTTTGTTTCAGAAACCCCTCTGTCCATACACCCCAGGCTGTGGCAGCCATCCAAGCCTAGACACATCCTTGGTCATGTTGGTAGCAGTGGGAAGCAATCAGATCTGTGATCTCTACTGGATGTAGGCAGTGGGGCAGGGCTTCAAAATGGCGCTTTCAGACCCAGTCCCCTCTGAAAGCCACACATGCTGAGCCTGACTTCTCACCAGGAGGAATGGGACCTCACATCCTTCCCAGGCTGAGCTTAAATTCTCTGGCGGGGACTCTGTCCAACTTGCTCTTGCTCCACGACTGTCTCCTATGACTGCCTCTCACCTAGTCCCTGTTGGAAGGTAACTGTTATGGCCTTACCTAGATGTCCCCCCAAAGCCTCATATAGTCATACATGGGGCTTTTCAGAGGTGACTGATTCTAGAGTGTGTGACCCTGGGATTGATTCATAGTACAATGGTAAGGGCCAGGGATTTAGCTCAATGGCTTAAGCGCCTTCCTGGATAAATGTTCATAGTGCAATGGTAGGATTAAAAGTGCTAGGATGGAGGATGTGTGTGCTACCCACCCCCAAAAGCAGACTAAGATACAAGGGACAGAAAGAGGCTTCTCTCTTCCTTGCTTTTGCTGTCTTCTTCCTGGCATGCACTGTCCCTCATCTGTGATACCCCTCTGCCATGCCATCTGCCTTGGAGACAGCCAACTATGCACTGAAACCTCTACAAACTGTGACCCAAATAAACCTTTCCTCCTTTAATGTTGGGTATCAGGTATTTCATCTCGGCAGTGAGAGAAGTAAGTAGGTCCTGTGGTAGAGTTCTTTTGTAGTTGTTTGATGGCTCAGTTTTTAGCAATCAACCTCTTCCCAAAATGCCTCCTGACTAAAAGCTGCCTGTTTATATTCTTTGTCCATTTTTCTATTGGAGTATGTCTGTTGCTTTTATTACCAAATTTAAGGAATTGCTATTTGCCTTTTGTCATCTGCTTTGAATACTTTTTCTCTTGAACTATTACATGAGTGAGACAATACAGGTGAAGAATTTAGCACAAACCTTGCACTGTGATAAAACCTTGAATAAGAAGGTTACCTCTGAACTAGTGGAATGCATCTGTAATCCAAGCTATTTGGGAGGCTGAATCCAAAAAAATCACTTGAGCCTAGGAGTTCTAGACCAGCTTGGGCAAAATAGAAAATCTCTGAATTAACTAAATAATTAATTAACTCACACACAAAAAAAGAGGTCAGTTCTTGGTTGCCCTGGCAGTGGTCATGCTTAGACTTTAGGGCAGCATTTTCTGAGTTACACACAGATTGACTGAAAAAGCATATTATCCATTTGTAAGGGGCTAATAATACTAATTATGTGTTGGAGAGATTGAGGCAAGAATGGAAAATTACCAGAAGTTAGGAGCAAAATGAAGCCAGTCCTGCCCCCTCCTGCTGAGATCAAATACAGACATGGGTCCCCGGTCTACCTGGCACATGCTGCGCATGGGGCCAGCCCCGGTCCTCCCCGTGTGCTGATTCATCCAGTCCTCGTGACCAGCCAGCGAGGGGTAGTTACTTCCTCAGCTTGCAGCCACTTGCCAGGGACAGTCAGCAAGAGCACAGTGGGACAAGGCAATGATTCTTCAGCTCCCTGTGCCACCCCCTTCACTTGGGCAAAGGAAGGAGCTGTCCTGATCAGGGGTGCACTATGGGGGTATGGCAGGGGTGTGGGCACCAAACACTGCCAGGTCCACACCGTCTTTTCTAGAGTTTGTCTCTGGGAGGTACAGACAGGACTCCCAAGAGGCAGGGGCAGGAGTGTCTGCACTTTGCCTAGTTGGGGAGCTGGCAATTCAAGAGAGATAAAACTGGAATAAGTGATAAATGATCACCTTAAGGGAATAGGAGCCCCAAGCCATGGCCCCAGTCACAATTTTGAAGTTTGAGAAAATGACCAGTCCTTGGAGTTTAACCATGCCCCTCGGAGTGCTGTGCCGGATACAGAGGATTTCTGTGATACTGTATTACTGAACCCCCACAACCCTACAGCACTCACTCTATTGGCCCCATTTCACAGTCAAAAAGACAGCTCTAGAAGAGGCAAAAGTGTACCCTGGGGTCAGCTCACATCTAGTGCCCCTCTTAGGTGCGACCTCCCAGTAACCTCCAGCAGCATCATCAGGGACAAGTTGCAGCTCCTAGGTTTTCTGTTTGGTCAAAGTGGCTGGCTCTCACTTCTGAAAACAGAAAGGGAGCCTGAGAGAGTCCCACAGTGGTAAAGAGAGAAGGGAAGGTCTGCAGAAGCATCCTGCAGGGTCCTGTGGGTGTCAAGCAGAGCAATGCAAAGGAAGATGTAGCACCTTGACCAGCCAGAGGCCTTCTGCCCCTTGTCTGTGCTTCTCAGCCCGCTCCTTCCCTGCCTCTCAGGGCCTGGCAGGCACATTGGGCCGGGCTGGCGGGGTCTGGTGCAGCACTTCCTGCTGCCGAGGGACCACCTGACTGGAAGGAAGAGCTAGCCTGGCTCCCTCCGCTCTGGCCTGGCTGCAGCCTCTCTCCACAGGATGCTGATCCCCAGCCAGCACCTTGACTGACCCTGTGGGATGTGTTCCTCATGGCCGGTGCCAGGGCAGGGTCATCTTGGGGCAGCTGTACACTGGGCAGACTCAAGATGGGTGAGTCAGAGTGGAGGAAAGACAGGCCTTGTGGGCAAAAAAACAGTGAGGGGTGCAGGGTGTGTGAGCATGTCTAGGCCATTGTGTCCCGTGCACCTGAAGTGGGGTTGGAGCACGGACAGGGAGGTGAGAACAGAAGTAGGTGGTTAGGGCTTGACTGGGCAGGAAAAAGATCAGCTTGAGAAAGGAACAAGGACTTCCCACAATGGGCGCACGCACACCGTGGGTGCACAGTGGGTATTGCCTCACACATCAGCACCGTCTCCTAGAGTGTCCTGGAAGAAGAAAGAGTTCAGGGCCCAAGAGGACCCAGGGTTCAGCACTCATGCTGGGATCTGGCCTCCTGTGAGTTTCCAAGAATGACGGAAGACCAGGAAAATCCTGTGATCTTTTCCCAGGCCCCACCCAGCAAGCCTTGGCTCCTCTACTTCCCTGGAAGCCCCACTAGCACAGCCAGGAAGAATTGGTGTCTGGCCCTGCCCAGACATACACCCTGTGGCATCCTAGAAATCAGCCTCCCCAGGCAGAGGCAGTCAGGTCTCTCAACACTCAAAGCCTGGTCCTGTGAGAAGAAGCCCAGAAGCTCGCTCTATGTGATTCCTTATTCCCTAACAAAGTTGTTTAATGTTTTATTGCTTTGTAAATGATGAGCTTTGTCACCTTTATTTTCTGTCCATCATGTCTTTTATATGGGCTCTCGGAAGGGGAACCAGGGCTGTGCAGATCACAAGGGAACAACAGCAAAACCCGCTTTGTGAAATATCACCCTGTTATCCACAATCCTTCTGCCCTCTCTGTTCCTCTTACAAACAGAAGCCCGATTTGATCCAGGCTGCCACATGCCCAGCCACAGTTGGCCTAAGCCAATCAAAGCAACTTCAACCATTTTGCTCTTGACTTAGTGGACTGTGGCCAATGATAGGTAAGTAGCTGCGTATCTGCAAGGAGAAGGCTGTTCTCTTTCCCCTCCTGCCGTGCATTCATATTCTGTAACCATGTGCAGCGAAGCAGTCCTCTTGTTGCCACATAAAACAACAGAGACCAGCAGAGGGAAGACCTAGGGCCAGGGATGGATGAGCCTATGGTGGCTATAAGTAGTAGAAAACCCAAATGACTGGGCTTGATGATAAAGACATGAAATTATCACCCAGTAGGCCCCTGCAGGTAGAAGTTTCAAGGTTGAATTAGCAGTTCGTAGACACAAAATTATGAGCCACATATATGTTTAACTTCTTTCTGGGTGAGAAAAGTTTAATGCAAGTTCAAGGCTGCAAGCCTGAACCATACTTAATGGAGAACCGTAACAGAATTGGAGTGTTGACACAGGTACTTCAGGAAGAACAGCCTTGAACCAGGCCATTGTCGGATAAAAAGTAGCAAATATTTGTAGACTTCCTATTACACCATGCCAGTTAAAACTACCGTTTGTCAAATGTTCAACATTTCTGGCCGTTAGAGAAGTGCAAAACAAACCCACCCAAGATTTCACCTTCCTCTGGAAAGAATGGCCATCTTCAGGAAATCAAATAGTAATAAATGCTGACACAACTGTGATGAAAAAGAACACTTCCTCCTGCACTGTTGGTGGAAATGTGAACTAGTGCAACCCTCATGCAAATCATTATGGAGATTTCTCAAAGAACTGGAAATTCCATGTGACCCAGCCATGCCCCTGCTAGGAATCTTCCCCGCAGAATTGAAATTATCCTACACAGCAATACTTGCATATCAGTGTTTAGAGCAGCACAATTCACAATAGCTGAATCCTAAAGCAGCCTGTATACCCATCAACACATGACTGGATAAAGAAAGTGTGCTATCTATATATAATGGAATACTACTCAGCTATAAAGAATGACAAATCGGAGTCACTTGTAGAAAAATGGATGCACCTGGAAAATATAATAATGAGTAAAATAAATCAAATGCATAAGTTTAAATACTGCATGGTATTTTGCACCTGAGTGAGGCAAAGTACAAACAAAATGAAAAAGGATGGATAGAAAAGGACCAGGTTATGGGTCTCTAGCAGTACACTTGATCTTAGCCAAAAGACCAAGAAGCAATTAGATCTCTAGCAATAAGGAAGTGAGGGGGGAGGGGAAGGGCAAATAAGAAAAATAAAGATACACGATGTCCACAAACCCCAACAAATGTAAACACTATGTGCCTTAACGTGAGCTAAGACAAGTAGTATCAAGAGTGAAAGGGGGTGGAGGAGGGGCAGGGAAGGGGAAGGAGAGGGGCAAAAAGAAACAGGCTGTGATATGCACATGTAACCACTCCCAAGGCCACTGTAAACTACATGAATTGCAAATGTATACTAGCAACACTTTTAAAATCCTTACTTTTTCTCTCAACAGAATGGTTGTAACTCACTTTGCAAGCCTGAGGCAAAATATCTCTTGGATTTCCCCCAGTTGCTTAGCACCTGCATGGCTGTATTAGAAGAGGTCTGGCTTCTCTTGTTTGGGGCTTTCCATCACTGCCTCTCCACCCCATCTGTTATGGCTTGTATCTAACTGTCCCTCCAAAGCCTTGTGTGCTCATACTGGGGCTTCTGGGAGGTAACTGGATCATGGATGTGTGATGCTGGGTTAAAAGAGTAGGATAGCTGAATTAGTCCATTGGTTGGTTAAGCATAGTTCTGGGTGTAATGAGAAACCCCACCCTCATTATGGGTGGCACCAACCAATAGACTTGTAGCCTAAATGGAGTAAAAAGGGAAAGGAGGAAGTCTCACTTCTAGCTGTTTCCTGCCTGCCACTCTATGAACTGTTTCTCCTCTGCCATTTTGTCCTGCCTTGGAGCCTACTGACTATGGATCAAAACCTCTACAAATTGTGAACTAAAATAAACCTTTCCTCTTTTAACTTGTGGATGTTGGGTATTTTGCCCCACCAAGGAGAAAGTAACTAAGACTGCCACTGTCCTAGCACCCCTAGGGGCTGATTCAATCCCAAAGATCTAGTCTTGTTTTTAAAGTAACTCCATTTAGTGCCTATAGAGTAGTTTTCCCTCTAACAGAATTTTGACTTCTAGGTTCTGCCTATCTTATCTCTAATGTTGATTTCAAATTTAGAGCTTCTAGCTCTTTATCTAGCATCGCCTGGCTGAGGCAAAGAGACATTCTTCCCCCTCCATCTTTTTATCTCAGCCACAGTCTCAGCAGCTGGGGGACAGAAACTTAAAGTTACTAGTCAGCAGCTGGAGAGAATAGAATGAATGGATTATTTACAAAGATGTGGGCAAGATGAAACCACCAAGAGACAGGGCAGCAGGTACAGACTAGTGATAATAAAGAGCTGTCACCACCCAAGGGTGAGGAAAAAGGGAAGAAAGTGGTGACAAGAATCCAGAGACAGCCAGGGCTGAAGCAGGGGCATGTAAGCAGCAGCAGCTGTGGCCTCCAGTAGAGAGCCAGGCACTCAGCCTCCCACCCCTCCCACAGGCAAAGAGCTGGAACAGCTGGGGCCCTGCTGGCTCTTCCCCCTGCCCTCTCGTTTCCTGCTGGTGCCCACTGTGGTCTGAGCTCCACCGTAGCCCAGAAGGTGAGGGAGCTCTAGGGACACAGTTCCTACAGATCAGTCCCCAGGAACAGGGCAGAATGGAGCAGAAAGGAGAATGAGCACATTGGGAGGGGCAAGAAGAATATTCAGAGCACTACATGCATTACAAAGCAAAGCAGCACCATGGAACCAGCTCTGGTTTCCTGAGGTCTCACCCTGGCCCTGCAACACAGGGCCACAGGAGTCCAGCACTGGGGTCCCAGGAAAAGCAAACACCCAGGACCCGTGGAAACAGAGCAAAATAAGAGGACTACCCATTCCTGTCTGGTTCCTAGTGCCTGTTCTCTACGAGACATGCATATAGCCTGTCTTTATGAAAATCTCCTGATCTCATAACAAAAGTCTCTCTTTTGCATAGGCAGCTTGAGGCAGTTTCTGTTTGTTGCACCCAAAGAACTTTGGCAATACTTCATTTGAACCAAAAAAGCCTGGAGCCCAGTGAATTTCCCTAGCCCATACACCAACCCAGAAATTAAGCAACCTTTCCCCCTGGTTTACAGACAAGGCTACTGGAGACCCTCACATGACTAGGTACCCTCCTCAAGGGAGCTGGCACTTACATGGCGCCTGCCTGACTCCAACACTACAGGATTTCCTAGGGCTCCACCGGCCAGCTTGCTGGCCAAAAACAACTTCCCACACCAGAAGGGAACTCTGCCCTCCACCCAGGCCTCCAGTGGGGAAATCAACCCCTCTACCTGCTTTGGAGCTGCAGCCCCTTGGCGTTCTGCTGAGGTGCTGGCAGGCACCGCCACCTGCAACCTACTTGTGGGGCAGTGGACAAAAACTGCATTCAGGCTTTTTCAACCCTGTGCCTTTGACAATGTCATAAATCCTGTGCTGAAGACCAAGGCCGGGGTTGGCTGTGCCCAGGGTCTCTGCATGGCCCCTGACCCGGCCCTGCACAGCTGAGGTCTGAGAGCAAGGAGGGCCCTGGTCACCTCCTAGGCCCACACCTTGCCTACTTCTCCACCTCAGAGCAGAAAGGTAAGATGAAGTAATGTCTCCGGAACCCACAGTGGCAGGAAGATGAAAAGAATCTCAGAAATGCTGTGTTTAATTTAAAGCAGACCTAGCCTGTCTCCGCCAGGCTGCACTTTGACTCAGAATAACCAGTTTGTTTCTCTTGGACATTCCAGGAACCAACTGGCTGTCCCCTGTTAGGACCCAACAGGAATGTTAGGGGACCCCTCTCTGGGGGCCACTTGCTGTCCCATTCTCTCTCAGTCCTGTCTGTTTTGGCGTAGGGTCAGGGTGTCTCCGGTGGGGAGTCACCTGAAGGCTCCCCTTAGCCTCATGTACCCAACTTGGCACCCAGAGTTCTGGGAGTGAGGAGTGGTCAGACAACAAAGGCGACATAGTCTCTGTCAACATCGTAGGCTCTTGGCAAACCAGGTACTGTGCTCAGCACTTTCTGTTCCATAGCTTGTTAAATCCTTCCAACCACCCAGTGAGGTAGGTGGATTTTTATTACTCCTTCCACAGAGGGGGTGAGATGGAGGCTAAGGGAGTTTACATAACTTGTCCGCTCTTCCTGGCTGCTCCCCGCTCCCCCTACACCCACCCTCCCCAGCCTACTCGGCTTCAGGGTCCACTCACTTCAAGACTGGGGGCCCTCTTGGCCATGTTCCTAGCTGTGGAAGGGAGTGGTTTGGGGGACAGCAGGTGGCTGCTGGTGGGACAGAGGACCATAATCACAGCCTTTCCTCCCTGTGGCTGCCACTACCACCTGGGGTTGGGTTGGGCTGAGGGTCCAAGTCCTGTAGGTTTTGGTGCTTTCCAAGGCTGTGCTGAACTCTGGGGGGTCCTGGGCTCCGGGTGCCAGGCCTGACCTTGATTTTGGGCAAGCGCCTTCCCCTCGCCCTGGCTTTTCCTCCGCAGAATGGCAAGTGGGGTAGGAATGGGGTCTGAGGTCACCGACCCCTTCTGACCCTGACAGTCTCTGGTTTTATTCTGTCAGGACTTAAGCAGCTCAGCCTTAGCCCAAGGAGATGTTGGGGAGAGAGTGGGGGGCAGGCAGGGGAGTCACTTCTGGGGACCTTTCCAGGACTTGGGAGAGGAGAAAAGAATGGGGTGGAGCTTGCAGCTAGCGCCAGGCGCTAGATGGCCCCAATGGATTTATCTGGAGTCCTTGCCCAGAGCCTGGCCTTCACAGTGCGTGGCCAGCTCAGGACACAAGGCCACCCCAACCAGGCAGTGGAGCTTCCACTTTTCATCCCCTCAATGAACTGCTCTGCACGGGATACCTTCGGGATCCCTCTCTGCCTGTGCTCCCTCCACATCAGCACTCTGGGCAACTAAGAAATGAGCTCTTCACCTGGTGCACTGGCACACACTCTGGGAGGCTGAGGCAGAAAGATCGCAAGTTTCAGTGACCCTGCCCAACTTAGTGAGCCCCTGTGTCAAAATACAAAATAAAATCGGGCTGGTCATATAGCTTAGTGTAAAGGCCCTGGGTTTAATAACTACCCTACCCCTAAACAGGAAAAAGAAAAGAAAAAGAAAAAGATAAGTGCTCTCTGCATTGTTGCTGTGGTTGCCTTTGATTTCCTGGGGAACACAGTTGGCCCAGGGGAACATGATCCAGGTGCAGATCCTTCCCCAGCTGAGAACTGCGGCCTCCCCAGCCTGGGCCAGCAAGCCTTTCTGCATGCCAGGGAAGCTGCTGGCAAGGGGGTCTCTCAGGGAGGGGCTGGCTCAGTGGACAATGGGCTCAGTGTGGGAGACTGGGCTCCCAAGAGAGGTTTCCATGGCACCCAGAAACTGACTTGGCCGCAGTGTCAATGGGCACATTGTGTGGGAGTCCTTGTGTCCCTCTCTCCCCTAGTGTGGGGGAGGATGAGTGTGAGGGGGCTGATCTCTCTGACTCCACAACACACACACACCCACACACACACAACTTGCACTGTACTAGGGATGGCTTGTGGGTCCAGACAGCTCGCCAGCCTCCTCTCCTGCCCTGCAGGAAAAGTGGTGCTGTGTGAGGTCTGATTCCAGCACAGTCTTCAGGGCTGTTCCTCTGGAGAGCAGAGCAGAGAGACAGCACATTCCCTCGTGCATTTTCCCAAAACCTAAACCACTGAATTATCTCCCCCTCTACTGACTCGTCTTTAGAGAAATGAGAGATACCTTACAAGTTACTCAGCCATGAGGACGTGCCACTCACTTTTTTTTTTTTCCTAAACCAAAGTAGCAGGACAGCTAGTTAACCTAGTTAACCCTTGACCCAAGGAAGCTAATGGCAGATGTCACAGATGTGCAAACAAAATACTTTGGCTGTGACCTGGGCTAGAGGAGAACAGTATAGGGTGCTGTGACATCAAGCCCATGACATGTCATGCAATTATCACTAGCTGTGACAGCAGAAGTCAACCTGTGTCCCTAGTAAAGTCTTTGTAACAGGCCGGTGGATGCAAGTGGGTGACTCGTATTACAGTTGGTGGAGTGGGGAGGGGAGACCAGGTGAGGGATGACAGAAGCAGGGGCTATGGAGGGAGACAGGTGGGTGGGAGCAACACACGGGGTGGAGGGACCTTAGCAAGGACCCGGAGAGTTGGGGGGAGGAAGGGAGGAATAATCCAGGAGTCCTTGAGGAGTCCACCCACGGCTGGCTGGAAAGTGTGCAACCCCAGGCCATGAAAACGACAGTCCCTGCTCGCCCTGATTTGCAGCCTTTACTGGTTTTCATGAGGTAAGTAGTCCTACTTGGTTTCCAGCGTGAAGGTGCTGGGCATGGTGGGATAGCTGATCCCTCTGCCCACCTCGAGCCCCTTTTGCAGTGGGAATAGACATGAGAGCAGTGATCCCGGACAAACACCACCTTGGCGCTCAGGAAGCATGGAGCAGGGTGACTGACTCTGTGGGTTCCGGCTGTGCCACCCTGAGTAAGTCACATAACCTCTCTGAACTCCAGTTCTTCCTCTGTGACAAGAAGGGGCACGGTGAGGATTAGGCAGGCTTGGTGCAGCACCTGGCATGGACTCTGCTGTCTGTCAAAATGAGTGCCTGGCAGTGTCGGAGTCTTTACTCTGCTGGGAGAAACTGAGAAGTGAGGAGTTTTCTCCTGGGAATCTCTGGAACTCTACATGAAAGTCATGGGATCTTTGTTTTTCTAGTCTATCAGTGACTGACATGAGATAGGCAGAATAAGAAGGGCTTAAATCAGTAGCTTTGCATTCTCTCTCTGATATTCCCTGAGCTCCTGGGAGATGGGTAGCTGTGGCCCATTTAACAGATGAGGAAACTGAGGCTCAGAGAGGCTGACCTCAACTTACCTGACTTTTTTCTTTGCAGACCCTGAGTGCTGAGTCACCCATTCTTTAGAACAAAAGTGCAGACTGTCAGAGGCAGGGCAGGGGGCGGTGGGGAGAAGTTGCCAACCTGACATCCTGCAGAAGATGCAGGACTCGGTGGGGTCAGAAACGGAAGATGTGCAAGCTGTGCCTAGATGATTAATTCCTCCTTCCTGTGCTCCCTCGGCCACTTTGGTCCTGCAAGGAGCAGACTCTGAGATAAAGATGAGAGAACAGGAAGTCTATTGTGGGCTCCAGAGTCCCTGCCTATGAGTGACGGGGGTGTGCGAGACAGAGAAACGGGAGTGGACAGCAGGAGAAAATGGGCTTCCACACAGGCTCAGCTAAGGTCTCAGCCATCCATCGAGGTGCCTGGAGCAGGGGTGGCCTCTGAGGGAAGCCCAGAGTTAGGATAAGTGTCTCCCACATCAGCTGCCCATTGCCTTTGAGCTGCCCTGAGTGAGGGTGGATGAATCATCCCCAGACTTCTGGTCACTTCCTTTTTGTGGAGACCAGTGTCTCCACCAAACTCAGCTTCCCTCTGAGTCTCACAGGACACACTCCTGAGAGAGGCAATCGACTGACCTGACTTGTTTTTCTGGGCCAGGATACCAAGGTCAAAGGCCAGAGACCGACCCATGAGTGGCCAGGCACCGGCAAATTCTACAAGATTCTCAAAGCAGGGATCTTGTTTTTGTTTTTATAGTGGGCATGTGTAACTTTTGTACTCGGGGTAAAAATTATGAGTACTTCAAAACTAGCTTGTGTCCACTTCCCTGTCCATGTGTTGTGAGGAAAGAAGGTGAGAGATGATACTCTGGTGATACACAGGAGGACCGTGGGACAGAAATCCTAGGGGTCTGGCCATGGGAGAATCTGTTATTGCTAACACTGGAGGGTGGGTTGGTGGGGACTCACAGGCGCCACATGGAGCAAAAGAAGCAGGCACAACTGAGTACAAGTCCATTTCTATGATATTCAGTAGCAGGCAACACCAGCCTTATGTAGGGGTCCGAGTGGCTGTGGCCTTGGGGTGGGGAGAGTTTCCCGACTGGGAAGCAGAGGGCTCAGCTGGGGTGATGGTGACATTGTACAGGTTGGTCTGGGAGTGTTAACCTGGGGGTACAGGGTGGTGCAAAGTCACTCAGTGATACACATAAGACTTTAATATTTTTAAAATGCAATTTTCAATGTAAGTGATTTGCATTTTAATGGGCACGTAAGCCAGCAGTGGCTGACATGATCGTGTTTTTGGCTCACTTATAAGAGTTTTTCTAAAAGGCCAAGGGGAGCCATGAAGGCATTCTTCGAGTTACAGGGTTTCCATTTTGGTTGGCTCTCAAAGTTCCATCTGCCTCTGATTCTCCTGGTTCCCAGACCCATTAATATCCTGTTCCATGTGCTGGGGGCTATTTTTAGAGCTCATTCAAGAACTTCCTCTCCACTCAGCATGATACCTACTTCCTCTCTGCAGAAAGAGATTCTGCAGGATTCCTTGGGCTGTCTGATCTGAGAGGTTGAGAGCCTTGAACATCCTCACGTCAAACACACCCCTACAGAATCTTAGGAACACACACATATACAAATAGACATATCCCCATACATACCTGTCTACAAGGGATGGACTCTAGGACATTCACTCAAGTGTACCAAAATCCATGCATATTTCAGTCCCTTATATAAAATTGCATCTCATTTGCATATAGCCTATGCACATTTTCCCGTATACTTGAAATCATCTCTGGGTTACTTATAATATCTATTACAATTTAAAGCCAAGTAAATAGTTATAACTATGTAAATAGTTATTACTTCGGGAATAATAATACAAAAAAGTCTGTACCTGGTCAGTATAAATGCAAATTTTCCCTTTAATATTTTCAGTGTACAGTTGGCTGAACCTTCAGTTGTGAATCCTACAGGTATGGAAAGCTGACTGTGTATATGTATGTATCTGTGTGTCTTGTATTTCAAAATATTTTTAAAAGATTCTAACAATTAAGAAAATAGAATATGAGCAACCCATATTATTTCTTGACAATTCCTACGCATGCCTTAAGAACTTTGCAAAGGAGGAAATGTTACTTTCAAATTATGTTGCAAATATAATGAAATTTCTCCACCTACTAAATGTATCATTTAATGAAGTTGACATTATGATCCACTTTACAGGCACTTAATTAAAAATGCATTCATTTTGATTATGCAATTTTCTTTTTATATTTCAGAATAAATTAATCTTCTCCAGAATTCAGACTTTTCTCAGGAAGGTAGTGGCCAGCCTGTAAACAAGGGTGAGTGAAGAAGTAACCTTTGTGGCCAGATGGACAGGCCATGACCTTTGGGAGGCACAGCAGAGCTGCAGCTGGGGTATGCAGGACAGGTTGTGGGTGGGGGACAATGAGGATAGATGGTTTCGGAAGAAACAGGCCATTTCCCCAGGAAGTGGCAAACATGGTGCTTATTTCCCGCTGTGGAGATTAGGAGAAAGTCTTTGAATTCAAAAGACACTTGTAGTTGAGCCCTATTGTCTGATTTAAAATTGAGTCTGATGGATGATCTTGAAGTCTTCCCATAGGCTAGGTCTTCTTGACGAGCTGACCTGAAAAGATGTTCTAGGTCAAGTCATGTGAAAGAGGCGAATTTCACGGCATAGCCAACAATAAAATGCATGCTGGGATCAAAACTCCAGTGAGTACTTAAATTTTAAAAATGTATTACAGTAAAAGACACATTGCCATTAAGCCCCCTCAAATACTTGCCCTCTCTTCAAGCTCACTTATCCCACTATTCTTGCTACTTTCTGAAGCAGTTCTGGATTCTTCTTTCACGAGTGTCTTGGTATCCTGAATCGTTTACTCTTCCTGGTCATTTTGACTTTGGAGAAGAGCCAGAAGTTGCACAGTGCCAGATCTGGTGAATAAGATGGGGAGGGGGACACATTGTCCCTCATGCATGCTGGACAGCAGCATTCAGTGTACTTTTGATCACATCTTGTAAAGACATGCACAAAAGAAGACTTCCAGAACTACTTCAGAAGGTGGCAAGAAAAATGGGCCAAGTATGTGCAAAGTGAGGGGGGAGTATTGAGGGGGATTAATGGCTATGTGTCTTTTACTATAATGCTTTTTAAAATTTAAGTGTTTACTGTATATTTTGATCATGCCTCATACAGTATGTTTGAACACACCGCACACATGTTCACCTTTGTACAAAAACACAGATAAAAACCTGTAAGATTGATCTGGAGACCCTGACAATGTCTGGGACCCTTCAGCTTCTGCAGTGAGGGCATACATCTGCCTCTTGATCTATATAATCAGGCATAACAAAAATGGGTCAGCCCATTCCAAATGTTTACCTTGCAACTTCAAAACAAAGTTTCTCATAAAAAAAAAAATTAAGAAAACACAGGTGGTGTGTTCTAGTAGATTGAAATTCCATTGTTGTTGTTATCTGTTTAATACAGACTGTGAGCCACATCGACATATATTAATGATCATTCAAGACTCAGTCAAAAGATGACCTGGCAAAGATGAGTGAGGTTGCCGGTGGCTTTTGTTGGCTTTCAACCACTAAATATGTGCTTCTCCATTTTTTCCATTCTAGGAAATCTTATTTCCAAAGTGTTTGTCATATGTGACATTTCAGTCTTTGACCTTTTTAAAACTGTGTGGCTTTGTTGTTTGATAAAGTGATATTTTATTTAATTGTGAAGCTGAACTTTGTCTATAGGCTGACAACTTCTTGGAGATAAATATTTAGCCACGAATTCATCCAGGACTTTCCAAGGGTATCAACCGATGGTTTGTAATCCCACATCCCAACAAGTCATAAATCCCCTAAGATACATGGCACAGAGCGTGAACTCAGAGCAGCCTCCAGGCTAGCTGGAAGCCCTGACCGGCTGAGGGGACCCTGCACATCATGTAAATTCGCTCTGCCTGCAGCTGCAATTCTGAACTTCTGGATGAGGGAAGGGACACCCAAAAGGTGGGCAGGCATATCCTTCCACAATAGGCTTCTGTGTATTTTAAAGGAATTAATTTATTTCCCTTTTTTTCCTAAAAGTGTATAAATTAATCCTGAATAAATGAACTAATCAAAAGCCATCTTACCTACTGCAAAGAGAGGCTCATGGCATCCCTGTCCTCATTAGCTGCTCCATTCATTCATTTATTCATTCATCTTGGGCTCATTTCTAGCTGTGATGCTCCTAGCCCCTGTCCTGAGGAGGTGGCAGAAGGCAGTGTGATTTGGGCCAAGGTTCCAAATTACCAGCTCATTCTTCATGGTCCCATCAGATCCACAAAACACAGACTCAGAGATACAATCATTAAACATGTGAAGACAATAAACCTAGGGCCCTAAGCCCCAGCTTTGGGGCCCATTTTCCTGCACAGTCTGTGTGAGTGTACTTGTCTCTTACCGTGAAGCTGGTTCTCTCTGGGTGATGATCAGCACACTGTGAACGCCAACCTTCTTCTCCACTGTCAGTGTTTTCCTGAAGGCTCCTCACCCCGCCACACATTTTTTAAAATGCGGGCTGAAATTTCTAACAGTTTAGTATTTACTTTAATGTGTATTAAAATATATAGACATAATAAAGCTATAATATACTGATAAAGAGACTCAGGAACAAATTTTTTGAAAGGAATCTTTGGTTGCTGTAAAAAGGCACTAAATACGTAATAATGCATGTGGTACTTAGCTATAGTTCAGTAAGGGGAGCTGGTGCTTAGAGTGTAGGAGGTGCCACGTCACATGGCAATTTCCTTAAGGCTATGGATTGTACAAGGCAGCTTGACAGTACCATGCTTGGTGAGTCACTCAGCAGGAGCAAACTTCTTACCCATCGTGATCCAGATACCCAGCACATCCAAGTGTGGAAGTGGTAATCCTTGAGGATCACATGTCCACCATGAGTGGGGTGACAAGCGGAAGCTGGTGGTCATAGATCTGTGCTGTGTCACAGAGGACAGAGTGGCCAGGTACCCTCACCATCAGCATCTACCCTATGGTACACAATACTGAACAGTGAACAAAGGCCACCCGGAGAGGTTGACAGAGAGCTCAGTAAGGAAAAAGTGTTGATTTAGAATTTTGGAGACACTTTTCTTTTGTTTTGATCAAGGAACCCACATTTTTATTTTACAGTGAGCCCCACAAATCATCTAGTGGGTTTTGACCCAGCATTGCTGGAGCCATTCAAGTATGGCTCCTGAGAGGCACTGGTAAATGCTTCTCCTGGCATTCGAGAATCCAGAGAAATTTCAGGGTGGACCTGGCCTCTGCTTTGGGCCTTGGAATCAGATGCGATTAAGACCTGCAGGGTGGGACACTCAGGGCCAGCCCAGGGGACAGCAAAGGTGTGGTCTTGTTGCAGCACAGGTAGGAAATAGGAGCCATGGGGAGGTACAGGAAAGAGAACTGGAGGTTGGGATTGGCATGGTGTTTATATAGTAGCAAGTAGCAGATTCCTTTAGAAACCTTTAGAGGCCAGGTTGAGACAAACAGGAAGGGTATGGAGAGAATTCCAAGCAGGAGAGATGCCAGACATGAGTTACTCAGACCAAGAGACAAGGCTCAGTTGCAGTCATTTCTCCAGCATTTTGATCACACACTCGTAAATTAATTTTGAGCACACGCTCTAGTGTATGTATCTCTTTCCACATAAGCACTTATATAACTTCTCTGTTTAGAATGGATATTAAAAAATCAAAACAAAGGGCCAGGGATGTAGCCCAGTGGCACAGTGCCTGCCTGACAAGTGTGAGGTGGTGAGTTCGATTCCCAGTACCAGAAAACAAAAACAAACCAAAAAAATCAAAACAAAAACAGAACTTTTGAAAAGATAAAAAAAAATAAGCTAAAAGGAGAAGTCCCAATATCTTCCTCCTGCCACAGCAAACTGCCATTAGACATGCCAGAGATCCAAAGTCTGGCTCTATGTCCTGAGGCTCCTTTCCTTTATATGTCCCCAGCAACAGCCAGACCATTTCCCTAGACTCCTGAGGCAGTCAGAAGCTGGGTTCCACAAGTGTGAGGAGGGCAGGGCCACTCAGACGTGAGGAGGGTGGAGTGGGGGCAGTAAGTGCTGAGTGAGCTGAGGGTCAGGGAAGGATATCCGAGGGGAACTATCAGAGAATCCTCACAAAAACCTATGTAGCAAAATTGTCACCTGGAGATTACCAGGAGGATGCTGAGAAATCAAGTAACTTGCTGTGTATACTGATGTGTGTCCTACAGGACCCCACTGCTGCACCTCATCAACTTGGGGTTGGGCATACTTTTTCCAGAGGAACGAGTTGCTGGTATTGAGTGCCACTGTCAGAGCAGGACCAGTGTTCTTTTATGCAGGGGGACACTGGAGCAGATGCAGTAGGTACCTGTCCATGCATGCCCAACGGCATCCTCCAGTGGGCACTGATCTCCATCAGAAAGCCAGAAGTCTGGGAGTAACAGAGGATACAGGCCCCTTCCCTTCCCTCAGGCTGGATAACTCCCAGGCCCCTGCCAGGACAGAGGTATCCTCAGTTAAGCCTCAGGTACCATTAGTGGTAACCACTTACTAGCACACCCTATAATGGGTTCCTTCTTTCTCTTGTCTCATTCCCTTCTCCTGATATAAACTACTTGCACCCAAATTCTTGTCTCATTCCCTTCTCCTGATATAAACTACTTGCACCCAAATTCTTGTCTGGAGTCAGGGCAGCTTGTGGCAGGTGGTATGACTTATGTGGGGTACCTGCACCCTCCTCATTGGCCTTGGCAGACATCACCAATCAATCACCGCAACCTTTTCTAGAAGTCTGGAGTTCTCATGTCAAGAGTTGGCAAGTGAGCTAACACCTATCATCAGCCACAGAACTTAACTGGGATTACTGTTCCCTGGCTTCTAGCCTTTAGCGCAGAGTGAGCCAATAGCCAGGTGAACTGAAGTGGTGAAAAGGAAAGAGGGTCCCTTTCACAAAATTCACAGGAGAGAGAGAGAGAAGATAATAGGTTAAACTGACATTGTTTAAGTGCCTGAGAACAGTCTCTATGCCAAGGTCTTTGAAGGCATCACTGCCCATCCTTTTGGGCCCTTACCAGTGACTTGTCCAGTGCCTGCACTGGGCAGTGACAGTGTCAGCTACAAATAGAGGACTGGGACACCAAAGCCTGGGCTCTTCCTCTGCCCTGTGCTACCCTGTACATGATATGGATTATGCCTGTTGTTAATCAGCATCCTGTGTCCTAGAGTAGCCAAAGTGTTCTGACCATCATCGAACTATATTCTTCTTGGTTAAGCATTAGGGCAACAGTAGGGAGCCAGGAGCATTTGCTAGATTTTTCTATATGAACATAGATGCAAACCAGAACAAAACCATTTGTCAGACTATGTGTTCTGATTTCTTTTTAATTGACAACAAATGGTTAACAAATTGTTATCTGTGGTGTACAACTGCAAAGCTATATTATATACACTTTTTTTTTGAAGTACTGAGGCTAGAAGGCAAGACCTTGCACATGCTAGGCAAGCGCTTTACCATCAGAGCTACAACCCCAAGTCTTTTTGTTCTATTCTACTTTATTCTATGCTACTTTATTTTGAGTTAAGGTGTTGCTAAATTACCCAAGCTAAGTTCAGACTTCCAATCCTCCTGTCTCAGCTTCCTGAGTAGCTGGAATTACCGGAGTATATGCTCTACATACATATTGTGAAATGGCTTAATTGAGCTAATTAGTATATCCATTAACTCACGCACTTATCACTTTTGTGATAAGAACATTTAAAATCTACATTTCTGGCAATTTTGAAGTACACTACACATTTCAACTAGAATCACTACACTGTACAAGGTATTACTGCAGAATATGGTGAATATGGTGAATGCTGCTACCAAGGGACATCCAAAAATAAGGCTGGGGCCTTTGACATAAGAAGTGGTGTGACATGGGAAACTCTTCAAAGAATCAACAAGTGGGATCTCATATTATTGAAAAGTTTCTGCACTTCAAAGGAAATCACCAACAGAGTGAAAAGAAAACCCACAAAGTGGGAAAGAATTTTAGCCAGCAACCCCTCAGACAAGGGGCTTGTGTTCAGAACATATAAAGAATTGAAACACATCAAGCCCCCCAAATTCAAAGACCCTCTCCAAAAATGGGCATCTGAGATGAACACACAGTTCTCAGAGAAAGATATACAAATGGCAAATAAATACATGAAGAAATGTTCACCATCACTG